>CM042430.1:34613089-34713089 GCA_023631565.1 Gymnocephalus cernua
TAAGGACTACTAGCTAGAAGCTACCGCTGCTAGCGGTTAGCCACCTCGTTCTCAATGGCAAAACACTGCTACAACACACACGAGTTCACCCTAATCGACAAAAGAAATTGTATAGAACTACTTACATGTCCCTCGTCTGCTGGTATTCCACGCGAAGTTGGAAGTGCGCCCTGTTTAGAAGAAGTCTCCCGGCTAACCCTGCCTTGTAACTGACCGAAGTTGGAGAAACAGCTAGCTGATGTGGTATTAGCTAAAGTGGTTAGCACATACCAAATTTGCCGATGTTGACCAGCTCACCCGGAGACTGAAGGCAGGACACATTCAGAAACCCGTATCTCACTCAAAACAGCATGGATGTTTTTTTCCTACTTTGTATGCGTGTGGAAGCACCAGAGACACAAAATAACACCCCAAATCCCAGAAAAAGTGATTTTTTTAAATAATATGGGCACTTTAAGAAGGGTTCATATCCATTATCCACTGCGCTGCAGCAAAATGCATTTGAATTCAATATATTATATTTGCTGCTTTGCTATTATAATAACTGGGAATATTTTAATTTGACACTCAGTTTTACTTGCTTGTACTCTTTCAATAGAACACCACTGTAATATAATAATGACTTAAATATAATGGAATGTAAACAGCGGTTTAAGTAGTATTGCCAGAAAAAAGGTCTGACTGTAAATCAAACAAATCAACCAATTCTAAGACATCAGTTTGGGCTCCACTAACTTATTTGAAGGGGTTAGAGTTTCAGTGGGGTTTGATTTATTTTCTTCTGCAACAGCTTTTTCTCTGTAATTGTCTGAAATGGTCAAACTGTTCCTGAGCTCCTGTTGTTGTTTTTTCTCTATTTTATTTTATTTGGTTTTCTATTTGTTGCTGAGGGCAGGCTGGCTGCTTTAATATGAATGTGACAGCAGGGTCAATGGAGTGATGGAAAGAGAGAGAGAGAGAGAAATGAGGAGGAGGAGGAGGAGGAAGAAGAAGAGAAATGGGTTAAGATGTGGAAGTGGTGGTAGGAGATTACAGAGACAATTGAGGTGCGAGAGGAAGACTGAGGAGAGGCAGAGGAGGTCATGGCATCTTTTCAGCTGTTTGCTCGGCATGGGTCGGGTCACTTGGGCAGCACCAATCCTGCTGCCAATGAAAGAAAGACAAGAAAAGAGAGGGAGGGAGGGAGTGGGGGGAGGGAGGTGATGGGAAACAGGGGAGGAGAGCTGAACAGAGGGTGGATATAGTGCAGAGAAATGGTGAGAAAAGGCTGTTTTTGTCACAAGAAAATGATCAACCCCTCTTTTATTTAATGAAGTGGAACAATCACATAATCTGCACAGAACCGAATCCGGAACTACCGCTAAACAGTAGAAGGTCTAAACTAAACAATATAAATATGTTGAAAATAGCACATGTATTTGAACAGGAAGTTAGGAGTAAGTCAGGAAGTAAAGAATGTTTCCTGTAAAGAGAAAGTTCACGAGTTCAAATCCTAACACAGCCAGAGAGTGGCTTTAAAAAAAGTTCCAGTCATTAAAGGACTCTTTGACATGCAGTAAGAGCTCCATGTGTTTACTACAGTAATACATTCATCATTTCAAAATGTTCACCATCGATTTCCCAGAAATATTGATCGATTTTAGTATTGTTTTTGAAATGTTCCTTCTAAAATGCGATATTCCTTCCAGATAGCTTAAAAATGTGGATGAAAGAAGTGGATTTTGGTGCAGCATGCAGATTCCCAGCAAGGGGACTTTGTGGGTTGGAGGAGTACAGGACATGGAGGTGGAGATTGGATGGAGAACAGCAGGACTCTCCAAGTGAAAAGAATTACATCACAGTGGAGGAATTCCTGCCTTTTCTTCCACTTTCTTTTGTTATTCTTTAGAGAGAGTTGCCTTATTCTTCTCACCGAGCGCTCTGTCACTGCCGGACCTCGAGACAGATAAAGGAGGAGAGGGAGGAAAGGGGGGAGGAGAGGAGAGGAGAGGAGGGAGACAGGGTGAGTCAGAAACACTGAGAGAGGGAGAGAGAGGGAGGGAGGGACGGGAGGGGAGGCTGACAGGAAACCATGTTTTTACTGTTCCTGGTGCTGCTTTTGAAAGTGATTCAAAAAATAACACGAGGAGAAGAAGAGAGAAGAGGGAAAACAGAAAGAGGAAACAGGAAAAGACGGATAATGACGGAACGTTAAACACAACTCTCTGAGCACATGTTCCACCAGGAAACATGTTCTTAAAACACCCTGCAGTCCCCTGAAAGGCGCTATGGAAATGCAAGCTATCATTATTAGCAAAATGGTGTATTTTGCTAGGTTACAAGTCACACAAACATCTTATTTTATTACAATAAAAAACTGAATCAAAATGATTATCTAGGTTCTGTAATCTTAAAGTATAAAAGTATAAAACTAAGAGCTTTTACACAAATTCTAGGATATGTTGTATTTTATGGTGTATTGGTCTTTTGTGGAGGTTGCAGGTTTGTTGTGGTAATTTTTGCGGCAGTTTTGTGGCACAATTACCACAAATACTTCCTTTTGCTTTTTGTTTTGGTGAATCTTTGTGCTTCCCTGTTCAATCGTTTGTGCGTAACTTTTTGACTCATTGCGGGTTTTGTGGAACTCTTTGAGGTACCTTTGGAGACCTTTGTGGATCTTCTCAGTAATTTTGGGGATTGAGAGCTAGGCCTACTCTAAGGGTAGGCTACTTTTTGTGTCTTTGTACTTTGTGCATCTGGTTACTCGTTAGTAACCCTTAAACACTGTGAAGGACCCACATGGAATGTGCATTAAAATATATTTATCACAAAATAACATTCAGCTATAGCAGAAGCCGTATTCTGGAAATATACAGGGCCTTTTTATGTTGAGACATTGTTTTTAAAATCAGTAAAAGTCAGTAAAGACCAGTAAAAGCAGCGTCCCATGCCAGCTGACTCCAGGATTTAATACGTTTTTCCTAATTGACCATGATTTTGTCTGGTGTAAATGATGTGGAAGCCAGTGGGAGAGTGTGTATTACAGCCCTGTAGCACTCGGGGGAGACAAGCTCAACTCTGCGCCAGCTCATTACAAAGCAACCATCACATTTTCATCCACAGAGCTTGGTCCAGTGTTGGACCAAGCTCTGATGTCTTTCCTTCTTGTTCTCTTGTTTTCTTTCTTGTTTTCTTTCTTTACATTTTTGCCTTGCTTCCTTCCTTCTTTTCTTCCACATGTCCTTTCTTGGATTTCCTTTTGTTCTGTTCGTTCTGCTCTTTGTTACATTTCTTTCTCTTTTCCCTGTTCATTCTTCAATCTTCCCATCCTTCCTTTTTCCATCTTTCCTTCCATCTTTCCCTCTCTCCCTTCCTCTCCCTCCTATCTCTGTCTGATGAGGACTTGGTCGGCTGCAGCGGTGAACAGGTCCAAGTTTCCTTACTGCTCCTGATTACATCAGCACATGCAGTCATGCTCTCCCTCCTTTTCTGAATAACAACTCATGACATCACCAACAGCTGCCCAGCTGCATGATAGAGTGTGTGTTCGGTGTATATTCACAATTGTGCAAGTCTATGTGTTAGAGTGTGTATGCATGGTTTGGGGGGTGGTGACTGTCAGTTGCCAAGGTAACTGAGCAGGATCAGTCAAGGGGAGACTGACCGCCTCCTCCGCTGCTTTACAGTTGCAGACCAAACTTTGCAGCAGTAATTATGCAACAAATATCTATCCATCCGTCTATCTATCTATCTATCTATCTATCTATCTATCTATCTATCTATCTATCTATCTATCTATCTATCTATCTATCTATCTATCTATCTATCTATCTATCTATCTATCTATCTGATAAGAATAAATTACACTTTCTCTCTTCTTGTTTCTCTCTCTTCATCCCTCCATATGTCTGTGCGGTCAACCGGCTCTGCTTTTGTTCCCACAGCTGGGCCTGCTTATTAGGCCATAAAGCCTTTTTAATTGGATACTGAGGTCTGTACGGTCGTTTCCATTGGCTTATTGGGTTGTCAGTCAATGAATCCATTCGTCTCTCACTGACAGAGGCCTATTGGTTGTCATCAGTGCTTTTTTCCACATTATGAGGGGCCATTGTGCGGAGATGCTGAGGGCCTTTTCATGTGGAGTAAGAGAAGGTTGGAAAGGGCTCTTTGTCATGTGACAGAAGGAGATATTAGGTCAGTATTTGTGGATTTAGAGGTACAACATGAAGCTTTGAAACATCAATGACTTAGCACATTCGTTTTAAGACGTAAGTATAGGTACAGTTGACAAACAACTATAGAGGAGAGATGGTTGTCAGACCTTAGACCTACATTTGGATGTGGTTCCATAGAATAGCTTCTTGAGGGAATTGTTCTTTTTTGCTTTGTGACAAAACAAGAAATCACAGTAATATCAAGAGACATGATGAAACGTTGTATGTATGTAGCTGATAAAGCTCACTTGTCGCTTTGTTGTTGAGGGAAATGAATCTGGTTTTGGACCCAATAATGGATAGATATTGGTTTATCATGGTAATAATATCCTTTGGCGGACATCATTTTAATAAACTTGTATTTGAAATGATTGCATGTGAATGATACTTGAAATATGAAATACTTCAGTTGAGGTATTATACAATACTGATTCCAGAAGGCCAAAATGAGGGCATACACCACCTATTGTTAAGTTTGTAGTGCTGGGAAAAGTTTTTCTAATTTGTTTTTAAACTCAACACTTAAATAGTCTCGCTTTTCCAGACCTTCCTCCACAGCGCTGCGGAGGAGGGTCTGGCAAGTCCATATAGCATTATGGGATGGGCGAAAAACATGATGTGGTTTATTGGCATTTCTTTAATCACAATCGTCTTGGGCGGCACCGGACGGAGCCACGGTGTTGCTGCAAAATAGCCTCAGGAAGGAACTTGTTTTGGTGGAACATGTGTACGTTCAAAAGTTGTTAGCTAGCTGTCTGGATTTACCCTGCAGAGATCTGAGGAGCAGTTAACCTTAGTCCTCAGAAATCCACCAGAGGTTAGAATTACAACAGTCCCGGAAGTGGAACGTCGTGGATATAGACTAACTCTTACATTAACCTTTTCATGAGAGAAGCAAGTGAAATTGAAATATCTGCCTTGTCACATATTCCCCTCATAGTGGAAACTTGATGAGACTCTGAAGAACAGATGAAACAGGAACAACAGGATCTCCAGCTGACCTTCATCTCTTTGGCTTTAGTCAATTCCCTTCTGTCTGTTGTCCTCTCGCTGTTCCTCCATGTACTGTAGTCCTATAAACCAATTTATAAACTCTTTAAAACAACCGGACAGCAAGGTGTTGAGCTGCACCTCTAACAGCCGGCTAATCCAACAGATCTGATCAAAGGTAACCAGTTAACTGTGAGTTTATCCGCAGCCTAAGGAGATCTGTTTAATGAGCTTACATTACACCACGTCTCACCGCGCTTCAAATCAGCTCGCATGGAGCCTTGGAGGGTATTTTATGCTTTAAGATGGATTAAAAAAAAAACATTTCTTTTAAATTATAGTTATCTCTCTCTCTATGCCTGGATGTAATCTTCATCAACATAATGTTTTCTGTATTTCAATGTATCCTTCTGTATTTGTCCCACTCTCAGTTTTGACATGAATATCTGTCTGTTTAGAAGCATTGAATAAATCAGTAGAAAGAGAGGAAGAAAAACAACTAAGAAGAATGAAAGAAAAAAATAAATATGCAAGGCATGCCCTATGTTATTGCAGTTTGGAAGTCTTTTCCGATTTCTTATTTTTTTGATTATTCCAACACCACATGAATGCAGCCCAAATGCCATATCTCGAAATGTTACGTAACTGACATGAAAAATAATGATAGTGATTTCGATCCGGTCTTAAATCTAATGGGTTTTTCCTTGGCCCATGCCACAGCCTTCCACCAAATTTCATGAAAATTGGGCCAGGCGTTTTTCCATAATCCTGCTGACAAACAATAAAAACCAACAGACAAACCAAGAGACTGACAAAATGACAAGCCAAGCCACAAACATAACCTCCCTGGCAGAGAATATAACAAACATGTATGTTGCTCATGAAAAATTTAAATATGAGAAACTTCAGATCCCTTATAAAAGCCTTGTGACTGTAAAAGTTGTTTGGGTGAATCATAAATTCTAGGCTCAAAAACTTAAAAGCAAGACAGCTTTTTTAGAGACATACGTCTTCGAGATACAGTTAAATATTTTCGCTTAAAATTGTTGATTAAAAGACATCTACATGTCTACACAGAAGAAGAAGAAGAAGTTGTCTCGTATGCCCCACAACACATGTATCGGTCTATCCTTCAGGTTTCCCTGTCCACATTTCTGCATACATCCTGTCGATTCGGTCTTTGTTGTCTCTATTCCTCTCTGTTTTTCTGACGTTACTCTGTTGTGACAGGTTTCACAAAGGTTTTTCTCTTTGCATTCCAGTCTGTCAGCCTGTCTCTCTGCTCGTCTCTGTTTTTCTCCCTTTTTTTTTTTTTTCTCCCACATTACTATCAGGACTCTGTACCGATCTGCCGCTCCCTCTCTGAGTTTCCGTCCATTCCTGTCTTTCCTTTTCCCATTCTCCGTCGCTTGATGCTTTCGGATGTGACAGAAGTCGTGTGAACCTCTCTATCCGTTTCTATCGGTTGTCTTTCCCTCTCCTGCTGATGTTATTTCCATCAGAGTGATGCTGGAAGTGAAAAAGCTGTACATCTCGCAGCAGGGGGTGAACATCATGTACCTGTGAACACAAGACCTCTGGCGATGCTGTCACATCCTGTCTCTTCTTTCCCATCAGCTCTGCTGATATTTCTCAAATATTAAAATAGTTTGAGAACATCACTTCTGACAGGGAACTTCAGGGATCCAGGGCTGCAGCACTCGAGTCCAGACTCGAGACGCTTTTCTGTTGTCTCTGACTCGTCTTGGACTCGTTGGCATTTGGACTCTGACTTGTCTCGGACTCTGACATTGGACTCGCCAAATATTCTAGTTGGTCTCGAGCGAGTCCAGCACTATATGCTTTTGGTATTAATTCAAAATCCATCTAGAACACGCATCGTGATTGGTCGCCTGGTATACACCTGGCTGCATCATATACATTAATCATCAGGTATCAATCATTTTGATTTTGGCCACAAACACAATGTCAGCGAGCACTTTGTACTATAATTTCATTAGGACAAGTAATAAGTTCAAGAATGGGAACATTTCCATTTTATATTTTAAGTAAATAATGTGGCCTAATTTGACCCTCTCTTTCTACGATCTTGACTGTCTCTCATTTGGACTCGGTCTTGACTTGGACTCAAACGTTTTTGGACTCTGTCTTGACTCAGTCTCAACTAGCCCTGGTCTTAGACTTTTCTTGGACTCGACAAAGGTGGACTTGACTACAGCCCTGCAGGGATCTTTAAAGGACTCTCAAGGGGAAAATTGTGATTTTTTTTTTTTTACTAATGGGTCCCTTTGCGTGATTTTACCAGAATACATTTGACTTGTTTTACACAGTATACACACTAGCTGGTGGTTTCCAGCCCAACTGTAGTGGAAACCAGACTGTTTGTGTCTTTAGTGGGTGTCTGAGCTGAAAACCTCCCATTAATAAACCAGGAAGGAATCACATTTCTTCAGGTCATTCATGGACTTTGTTGAGGAAAGGCACAGAATTTGTTCATCATGGCCTGTAAATCTGTTTTCATCAAATAATCCTCAGTGACCCAGTTTGTAGCTGCAGCCTGTCAACCCTCAAATCTCTTGCCTCATTTTATTTTTTGATTCACTGGATCAGGACATTTTTCCCACTCTGAGAAGTAACTGAGCTCATTTACAAAGACTAGAATTATCTTTTATTCATCACTTGTTTTACTCTTGTTTTACTATCATAAAAACATAAATAAATAACATCCTTGCAAAGATATACATACAATATGATAAACAAAAATTGTAGAACTGATGTATAAATCATTACAATAAATTAGCTTGACAGTATTATGTACTATGTGATTTGACGAATGATTACATTAAGACAGTACTTTAGCTTTGTTATCTTTCTGTTATAAATTTGAAGTCTCTAAACCCAAGCTGAGAAAATTCCCTGCAGATTCAAAGTAAACATTATACCATTGTGTGGTGTAGAGTACGCTCCATGACGAGTAAACTGAACTTCATGTGTAAAATTGTTGGAGTGCCCCTTTTAATTTGTGCATTTTGACATTTTATTCCACTGAAGTTTACATGCGGGCCATGATTTGACCTTTAAAGCTATAGTGTGTAATTTCTGTCACCCCTATGAGGAATTCTAAGCAACGACAACAAAACTGTTGGTGCGTCCACCATATACAAGCCTTCCGTGATCGCCCCCCCACCACCACACACACACACACACACACAGTTGCTAGTAGCCAAGGAGGACACGGAGGATTAAAAAAACACGATGGACTCTTCAGAAGAGGTCATTATCTTCACTCGAGCTTCTGTGCGTAAAGGTCGCCCAACGCCACAATCTTCTGAACATAGCCATACTGAGAAATACAGAGAGAGTTGTGTGGAGCTGATAGTCTTAATTAGCTTTGCAGCAAATCATTTGGCAACGGCTTGAATGTAACAGACGGTCATTAATATCAAAAAGTTACGCACTAAAGTTTTAAAGCACTAGAAGCTGGTGTGACTTTTCAGGGCAGTGTTATGTGCCTTTAATGTCAGCTACGTTAGCCCAGAGCGGCCAGCTCTCTCCACCCCCGGCTGAAGGGAGTGAATCATGGCTGTTGACTACTGGTTGACCGCCGAGAGACACTGAGTCATCTTTACAGTGAGGAATCACTGTAACTACATCACTGCAGTGGCCGGTGTGGGTTCACACCGACCACTGTTGAGTATTTACTCCACAGGACAGTTTGACTCCTGTTATTCTGCTGTTGTTGAGTCACTGGCTTGTATTGTAACAAAAAAGGCAAAAAAAATGCAAGTAATTTGCTTTTCTGTCCCTTCTTTGAGATTTTGTTTGCACAAACCATATCCACTCCACCACTTGGGCACGTTCAATCTCAAAACGGTGTGCACCGTGTTGCTACGGTTTGCGTGCTGAATGACATGTTTCCTTGGAACGGTGTGAAACGGTGTGAAACGGTGTGAAACGGCTTTGAGTTATGTTTTCTCTGAATGGTGGGTGTGTCTCTCGTTTATTGGCTGTGTCACAGGTGATACCCAATCATCCGAGACGTGCATGTAAACTCGTGGTAATAAAAAGGCAGAATGCTCGCGCACACAACAGGATGTTCAATGCACCCCCGTTTCAATGTAAAAAAAAACGTGTTGCTACGTTTAGTTGGGGCTGAACGTGGCCCTGATCTTCCTTCTCTTCTTCCTTTCGGAGTTTTTTTTTTATGCTTTTAGCAGCAGAGGGTGAATGCATCCCCTCCCAAGTTGCTTTGATCCCTGACGTGTTCACATGTGGCTCTCCGTGTTTGATTTTTAGCACCGAGGGACATTCTACTGTCGCTCATCCAGGATTTTATCCAGCAGCATCAGTATGCATGGTCATACTAAGCGTGCATATGTTGCCGTGTGTTACTGTGAGTCAGAAATCAGAGGAGAAGCAGCTTGCTGTGCTTTCTGTCTGCTGCCTCCGGTGCCTCTCTGGTCATCAGGGAGAGGAGGAGGAGGAGGAGGAGGAAGAGGAGGAGAGCAGAGGAAGAGGAAGGAGTGAGTCATGCCTGTTAGACTTTAATAAAAACAACTGCCAGGGTCCTCAGCCTGGATCATGATGATGATGATTAGTGTGTACTATTGAACAACGTGGTGTTGGGTCATTTGGTCACTGTGGAAATTGGGAAACCAAAGTTCCCGTCTGGTATGAATTTCCCAGACTCTAGCATTTCATTTTCAATCCTCATCCTCCTTTGATTGAAAGAAGAGCTCCAGTAATTGAACCTCTTGTACTTTTTGTACTCGACGCTGCAGCTTTGTCCAGGGTGACACTGCAAACTGCGTCAGTAGCAGCAGCGTATACAGTAAGCTGTATTTATTAAACATTTGCCTGGTAATTACCAAAGCTGTATCCCAATAACATGACTGAATAGATTTGATTGATATCTGTGATTCAGTGGAAGTTGAACGCCTGCCATTGTATGTCCCTTACTGGCACCGTTGTAGTCATTTCATCTCAGGAGCTTAACAACATTCTCACCTGAAAATTAGCATTACCATATTTAAAAACATGTGAGACTTTGGAGCTCATTTCTTTGCATTTTTTCACTATCTTTTACAAACCCTGACTCTTTTGTAATTTGATCCACTTTGTTTGCTGTTGCCATTAATTTGTTAAGAATCTTGTTTCATTGTTGTGTTGTTTCCTTATATCATTTAGCCCTGTAGAGCATTTCCAATTTCCCAAACAATGTTATAAACTCTAGTTTGTTTGTTTCCATTTTTTCCATTTTCTTCCCAAAAATCAGGACTTTAACATGGTTGTTTGAAATGGACATTTCAGTAGTATTGGTCTGCTGTTTTTGTTGTTGCAAAAGCAGTTCTTGTTTTGTGTTCGTTGTAGTAATCCTTGTTGCAATGTAACCGCACAATTTCTTTACAAATCAGGGCTAGAATAAAAAAATAAATAAAAAAGTAAATTAGAGTAAAGCAAAACCCATGACTGCTTTTGTTGTTTTGTTGTTTTCCTGCAGTGGAAAAAAGGCATGAGTTGTCTGAATACAATATATTGTTGTTCTGCCTGCTGTGTTCTGTTTCTACACAAGTCACATTAAAAATGTCTCATAAATTTGTTATATAAAGTAGTCTTAACAACACTGAACAGATATTGCTTCAACAGCTGCAGCACGTCAAGCTTGGAAAAAAGCTTCCATCCGTTAAAATGTCAAATAATGATGATGTTCATTTTACAAGGGGAAATGCAAAAATCACACACACACACACACACACACACACACACACACACACACACACACACACACACACACACACACACACACACACACACACACACACACACACACACACAGTGATGTCTTGCACCAGTGGGACCAGTACTGAAGTTACTGCCAAGTTACTACAGAGCTGACTCCCGATCTCTAAGGAATGTGTGAATTCTGTTGTGTTGGCGCTGGTTTGGCGTGCACGTCTGTGACTGTGAGTCTGTGTGTGTTTGCTGCGAAGACATTGGGACAACAAGCTAACGTACAATACTGCATGAACGTTACCACTGCAACACCAAGATGTACCATAATACCACCTTAACGCTGCAGAGTGCATGTATGCACTCATGATATAAAGCACCTTAGATAAAGGTTTTAATCATGTTTTGTATTATATGAATATTAATTGAACTTTAAGCAACTATTTTGTAATGAAATGAGGTCTCTGCTGCGACGGCACAGCTGTACAGTGGCTACTAATTTGATCTCCACTGACAGAGTGGCCTTTGCTGCTACAATCACACACACACACACACACACACACACACACACACACACACACACACACACACACACACACACACACACACACACACACACACACACACACACACACACACACAATCACAAGCTACAAATAAAGACAATCATGCCAAGACAATGGCCTGCTAATCCTTGCTTGTGATTGGACGAGTCCAGATTACCCAGAGGGCACCAGCTGTCAGGAAGAGGCGAAGCCCAGTTTCCTCAGTATCAGCTCACACGTACACACACACACACACACACACACCCACACACACACACTGTGTCTCATTAATGCTGAATTAAATGCAGAATGAGGCTGAAATGTTCACCAGCAAAGCGTTCTAATCTAATCTAATGCTAACTATGTAGTTTGTGTTATTTGTCGGCTGCTGTCAGCAGAGAATGTTTGTCACTGTTGTCAATGGACTGTAAAAATAGGAATGAGAGTTAATATGACTGTAATGCTAACAGGTGTTACAGAGGTCCAGCATAGCCAGGTAGCCAAATGTTGAATGTGCTGTGTGTTTTATTTTTAGCCTCTGTTGTTTCAACCCTACCACCCTGTACACACTCAACTCTTTGTCTACAGGGTGTGCAAGAATCCTCAAGTCCACATTTAAGGCCATTAAAAGTATTAAACATATCCTAAATTCAGTCATGAGAAAGAACATTTTCACCATTTATGGTTTCTTTGTGCAAAATTTTGATTAATGCAAAACATGTATTTGAACTCCACTGACAATTCATTTTATGTATCCATGTATCTTTTTACTTTCATAACTCAATTGGACCCTTCATTCTGCTTTGTCCAGGGTTGTTGCTGAATTGTATGAGCTAAACTGGTCTGAAATCAAATTCCTGGCATTCAAAAGGTCTTTAATTTGGCTTCTTGAAGTCTCTGCCCTTACGACATCATGTACCATCAGTTTCAAACCTTCACATAGACACATACTGTACAGCCTTTATCCCTCATTCTCTCAATCCCTCTGCTGCCAGTGCAGACACAGAGGGCCGAGCTGGGCCAAACCGGGCCAGTCCAACAATGCAGGGAGAGGGAGGAGACAGGAAGCACTAACTGACACGCTGCTGAGCCGAGATAAGAGCAGATCCCACTAAATACTGGATTCCAGGGAGAGAGAGGGATGGAAGAGGGAGAGGAAGAGGAGGAAATGGGGGGAAATGAAAGGGAGATCGTGCAAGTTAGAGAGGGAAGAAGGAAAGCAGAGTGAGGAAGAGAGAGAGAGAGAGAGAGAGAGAGAGATGGAAAGGGAAAAGAGAGAGAGGATAAATGCTAAAAGGGTGAGAGAGAGAGAGACAACCAAACAGATTTACTTTCAGTGTGTTTTTGAGTTGAAGAGGACTGAGAGGATTTGCATTAGCCTAGATTCTCCTCTGTCTGTCTGTCTGTCTGTCTGTGTGTCTGTGTGTCTGTCTGTCTGTGTGTGTGTGTGTGTGTGTGTGTGTGTGTGTGTGTGTGTGTGTGTGTGTGTGTGTGTGTGTGTGTGTGTGTGTGTGTGTGTGTGTGTGTGTGTGTGTGTGTCTGTCTGCCTGTCTGCCCTACTCTCTGGATCCAACACTGATGTAACATTTCTCTTTGAATTGACCTTCAAGAGACAGAAACAGAAACAGTGGACTCGTAAAGCATGAGGCAAATGACTTTTGTCATTGTTTTGGCTTGAAACTCTCACTCTGAGATTGAAGCGCGGAATTCCAGCTGTTGAGCACCACACTTGTGGTTTTTGCATATTTAACAAGTTACATATATTTTACAATGCAGCTAATGATTTTGCGACATGCGGCCACTGGTTTCACTCATTATGTCAGTATGAGAACAATTGATCACACTGTTTAAGCTTGCTGGACTCGTGTAAGATTGCATTCTTCACAGTGACTCACTATCATTGTTGAGGTAACGCAGTACAGACCTTTTGATTCAACTGGCACTTAAACTACATTACTACACTCAACGATTATTGTGACAGAAATGAAAACAGACCTGATGAATGGAAACCAACTGCTGCCTGGAACATGCATAGAACAACATCTAAACCTCTAAACACTGGCTGGAAATGTGATTAAGAAGTTCAGATGCACATTGGGTGAACATTGAAATGCTTGTAGCTATTTTTATTTATTTTTATTTTTAAATGACGAATTCCTTTTAGTCCCCAAACATTTTGGGACTTTGTATTGAAAGAACCATTATTCTTACACTGTTCATCTTTTGGGGATGCAAACGTCATCAAACTGAAGCAACCAAAGTGTTTGATTGTGCTACTACAGACTGCACTCTGTATAAATGATCACCAATTCCATCGCTTAGTTTCCAGTAATGTAAACAATGGCTGTCTGGGCACTTTTCCTGGGTAAAATGAGAAACAGGAAGTAAGAATAAGCTACAACATACAGTACAGTATAGTCATACACACACACACACACACACACTCAAACTAGCTAATGCAACATATAGATGATCTCTCATATGTTTCCCATATTTCCTGCAAATGTTCTGTATTTTCTCGGTGCACATAAATCACGTTTTTTCCTGCCGAAGGAGTGGAGTGTAAATCCTCTGAACCTCCACGGCTCCTTGATTTGTGTGAAAGAGTTTAGCCAGTTTATTATGAGCTGATATAAATCTGAAAGATCCAGTTGTTAATGCTTATACGCATGTTTCTGCCCAACCCGTAGCAGAAGTTTGGAAATCATAGCAGCATGTATTATTTTTCATGCGAGCAGGGAGTTTATTTCCTGATTGGACGAGGTCCTGGGAACTGAATGGTACTGACATGTTCACGAGTAGATGCAGTGGTGACAATTTTTTCCTCATCCTCATTTATAGAATGAGATTTAGCTTTCACTCCAGACTGACTTTGTGTCATCTGCTTTATCTCTGTCTGATTTAGACGTGCACATGTTCAATTTTTACTTGGACAAAATCTGTATGTCTAATTGCAGGTTTTTATATATATATATATATATATGTGTGTGTTCCTTTTCCTCCAGTTTCTTTCTTGTTATTTCTTGCTGCTGCAGCAGTGTCATTTCCCAGCAGGGATCATTAGAGCTTCCTGGTATCTTTTCTTATCTCCCAGTGGTTATTCTTTGAAAATCAGTATGAGCCGGGGTTAATTTCATTTCGATTCAACTGCACATAAAAATGATGAAAATAGAAAATTCTGAGCATACCTATCCTGCACAACGTCAAACCGTTACCCTTCCCTTCGTGAGTTTCCATCAACCTGTGGAAACATTTTTATGAATTTGTACATAAGGAAAATATGAATGGGACAAATCACTTTTTGTTTTGTTTTTCTCAAAAGTTGACACATTGATAAAGAAGTACAGAATTATTCTTCATGCTTTATTTCCGGCAGTGCAGCAGCTCGATTACATGCCTGGACACAGGAAACACATTCATTCATCAAAGTGACAAACATTTGGAAAATAAATAATATTCAATTATTTGTCTGAGTTACAAAAGACTTTACAAGCACTCATATGAATATTTCAGCAGTTGAAAACATCGTGGTATTATTTTTTTCCCCGTTGCTTACAATGAGCTCTTTGTATGTCCTCCAAAACCGGATTGCCATCAGTTTAAACTCATGCACTGACCTGTCTGTCTGTGTGTGTGTGTGTGTGCAGGGACGACAGAGCGGGTGTGTCTGATCCAGGGGACGGTGGAGGCGCTGAACGGTGTCCATGACTTCATTGCTGAGAAGGTGAGGGAGATGCCTCAGAGCACCCAGAAGACAGAGCCAGTCAGCATCCTGCAGCCACAGACCACCGTCAACCCCGACCGCGTCAAACAGGTCAGTCCCACTGTCTCTTCTATTCTATTCCAGGAGAACCCAGAGCAACTGAGGCTATCCCTACAATCGTGTGTGTGTGTGTGTGTGTGTGTGTGTGTGTGTGTGTGTGTGTGTGTGTGTGTGTGTGTGTGTGTGTGTGTGTGTGTGTGTGTGTGTGTGTGTGTGTGCCAGCTCTGCCTTGGTTGAAGGGGTGTGTGAGGAAGGGAGTGAGAGAAATGTTTGCCTTTGGAACGTCAAACTGTGCGTTTCTGTGGTCGAGTTGTGATTTTTGAATGAGGCAGAAAAAAGAAAAGCGACCCGCGACCATGTAAACAGATGGCGGAGGGAGAGAGAAAGGGAGTGAACACTTAAAAGATAAGGGGAAAGCAGCATCAGGGAGACAATAACTGAAAAAAAGAGACATAAAGAAAGGGTGAGGGAGAAGAAGAGAAGAAAACAAATAGAGAGGGGGGGAGAGAGAGATGGCATCCACTCAGACAGGATGCAGCGTGTGAGATGTGAACATATGAACTCCACATGTGACATGAATTGCTGGCTGCCACACACGCACACACGCACACACACACACGCACACACACACACACACACACACACACACACACACACACACACACACACACACACACACACACACACACACACACACACACACACACAGACCAGAAACCTAAACATCCACTCAACCAGTTGTAGTAGTAGTAGTGCTCTGTTTATTTGAATGTTACGATGCAATAAAAATATTTTGTCCCTACAATTATGAATAATGTGGTAAATAATCAGGATCTCAGTATAGATCAAAACCGCAGCCCATATGAGTGTAGTAGCCAAATAATAAGAAAAAGAAATCAGAATGCTGTGTAATGTAATTAAAACATTATAGAGAGCCAAAGTCCCACCCTTTGAGCATTAGCTTCTCTTCCAATAGCTGTCATTGCTCAGTGTAATACCTCAGAGGAATCCTTTCAGCTGAAACATGATGAAAAGCTAGGGAGTAGCTACACATGTAACTGAAATTGTACAATTTGACAATATTGTTACTTAAATAAAGAAATAAAAGATGGGATTGTTTTGTTAGAATTCAACAAGAGCAGACCCCATGATGCTTTGAAATCCCTTCACATTTTATTTCTGTGGAACATACACGTTTAGCTAAGAATATGCACAAAGACAGCAGAAACTTTTGATAAATGATTTCACAAAGTTGGTGTTTAATTTAGTTCACATGAAGTTCATTTTACTGCTGATTGTGCAGCTAAATCTGGGTGCCAATACCAGCTGTGTAATGGAGGACAATTAGTGCGGCCATTGATTATGATCCCAATCTGTTTAAGTGATTATCATCATTCTCTCTTCATGATTGCTCCCTATTGATTAGTCAGGTCTGGCATTGTTTCCCTCTATTGACTGTTCAGGCCTGTTAGACGATGCATTCGACCAGGCCTGTGGGCACACACACACACACACACACACACACACACACACACACACACACACACACACACACACACACACACACACACATACACACACACACACACACACACACACACACATTTACATAAATAAGTATAAATAAATATAAGAAGGCATCATTAGGGAATAAAATGAAAAGACTGCGTATGCTGCAGAGTGAAAAATTCAAATGAAAGTGAAAAGATTTTGTCGCCAGAGGTTCCTGTTTTTCCTCCTCATATCTGAGCTCTGGTGTTGCATTAGTGTTGCGTAGGTTCTCCCCTGCTGAGATTTTTCATTCTCTGTCATAAGCAGAATTTGGGGGCGGGGGAGAGGAAGTATGGCAATGCCTTAGTTGTGAATAATTATAGTTATCCGACTTGTGTACACTCACACACTCACATGACACACACACACACACACACACACACACACACACACACACACACACACACACACACACACACACACACACATAGCCCTTAGAGACAGTTTTTTTTTGCAGAGTACACAATTTTAAGGTGCAGTTATGAGGAGAGTTGTATGCATAATTAATCAATACTGGGAACACACACACACACACACACACACACACACACACACAGATACTCACCCACACTCAATCCTCCAGCCCACACACACTCTGCGGAGTTAAACTCAAACAGGCTTTTTAAGGCTCGTGCAGAAAACAATAATGATTTGTGTTTTCACATATGGTGTTTTGTTCATTTGTGTCTGCAAAGTTGACGTCTTGTTCTGATTTTAATGCCAAAAAAATTATCTGCATTGTATTCTTGTCAGGATGGGATGGTATGGCCAAAAAGTATGTGCACCCCCAAATATTACAGCTTTAGGGAATTCTTTCACATCGCCTCCCTGAGAATCCCATTCAACCACAAGAGCTTTAGTGAGATCGACGAGGCCTAGCTTGTAGTCGGCATTGCAGGTCATCCCATAAGTGTAAGATGTGGTTGAGGCCAGGTCTCTGTGCAAATCAGTCAAGTTTCTCCACACAAAACTCAGGTTGTAGTTGCCAGGCAACCAGTGGAGAGTCCAGGAAGTTAGCCTACTGCTCAGAGCCGGAAGATACTGCAGCACATAACCCCTGTAACATGGAGAATTGTTGTTTTACCCTTCAGTTTTTGCACAAATTTAACATATGGGATATACCTTTTTACTTTTTTTTATAAATGATTGAGCTGTCCAGGTGCTGGTAGGTGGCTCTGTTTTCTTTCTTAGTTTTAGCTAAGCTATCCAGCTGCTCGCGGTAGCATCATATTAGAGTGATGTTACTCCGTTCATCTAGCTCTCAGCCAGGAAGCGTATATGTGCAGACATACGAAAAAGGCGAACTTTTCCCTTAACAGACCTCGTAAGAAAGCTTTTTTGCACACCTCTTGTGGTCGGGCAGGTGCGTAGGATGTGATCCAAAGTGGCAGATCAGAAGTTTAGAAAAAAGGTCCCGCACATTGACCATTACGCAAGCAACAATTTATTTACCTAAAAGACCTAAAAGTACCACCCTAAACATGTGTGATGTTTTTTTCCTTCTTCAGTTTGTCATCATGAGCGTCTGATCCCGAGGCTGACTGACAGTTGAGTAATGCTGTTTAGAACGAGGCGAGCAGCCGCGGGGAGACAAGCAGGCTAATAGCTGCTCATATTTAGCCACTCATAATAGAGGGTGAATCCCCCTGTTGCTCTTTAGGCTATTTATACCATGTCTGAGAGGCGACTAAATGGATTTGTGCAGCATTTGACGACACACAGATACACACATATTTTATACACACAAAAAGAAACCCCCACACCAAAATAACCTCCTCCACCAACACCATCCCTGCCGGACACACAGATGCCCCGACCTCTCCAAGACAGTTAATGCAGCCGAGCATCGGTAAAACCCAAAGAAACTGATTTCAAGTTCTAGCAAAAACACAAAGTTTTGTGTATTTGAGGAAATTTATTTAAGTTTATAAATGTTTATAAAACGATCCACAACTTTATGTATGTGTTGTATTTGAGTTAATAGTGCAACCATAAGCATACATAATTTAGATTTTTTTGAAAATTTCTGAAGGAAATATGATAATAAGATAATTATGAACATATTTAATTACACAACCGTAAAAAGTAACTTGTTACGTCTAAATTCAAATGATGTCGTTCAAATACTTTTGTTTTCCTGCTTCAGCAACATGCTGCAGTACTGTACTGTGTTAACTCTTACACACACCCTAACGCTAAGCCCACGTTTACCTAAGACAATTTAATAGAATGAAAGTAAGGAAGAAAATTTGAAAAACCAATGAACATTTTAATAAAAACTGCACATAGTACCAACATACCAACTAAAATAAGTGGAAAACTCAGTCCAGTAATGCAGGGATGGGTAATCGAACAAAGTAACACACACACACACACACACACACACACACACACACACACACACACACACACACACACACATGGGCATGCATGCCATCATACACGTGTGCCCCTGAAAGATGAATGGTGTTGGGTGCGGTGCAGCCGTTGATTGTCTACTATTTCGTGTTGTATATAAAATGTCTTCTTCTTGTCAAGAGTGCGGCTGTTGTAGCATGTGGTGTTGGCCTCACTGGTTAACCCCTGGGACTGGGTGAGAGAATAAAAGTGGGTAAGAGAGAGAGAGAGAGAGAGAGAGAGAGAGAGAGAGAGAGAGAGAGAGAGAGAGAAATATGTGTTTGTGATGTGAAAAAGAAGCAGAGTTGGAGTGATAGACTGGGAGGAAGATGGAGAGACAGGGAGTGTGGAAGATGATGACATGAAGTCAGATAGACAGAGAGAGAGAGAGAGAGAGAGAGGGAGGACAAGCTGAGCCAAAAACAAAAGTCTGGCCGGCTGAGTGGGTGACTGAAAGCTGGAAGCAGATCTGAACTCTTGTTAGCCGACAGCTGCTGAGTGACAGAGAGCTTTGCTGGAAGAAGCAGCTGCTGATAGAAAGAAAAACAGAGCAGCGGCGGCACACCGCGCCTCAAGGCCGCATAACAGGACAACACACCAGCGACCAACAAGATTTATGAGCTGAATAAATTCTTCTACCGGCTCTAATGAGGTCTGACATGTCATACTGACAGAGAGAATTTATTGAGGGATTTTATTACTTGTATTATTCATTATTATTATTGTTTGCTTTTGTCTGCTAAGTTTTTATTTTTATTGTGATATATTGACAGATACAAAAAATATTCATTTAAAATACTAGTTCAACACAGTTTTATAGCATACAGTAAGCTACTTTGTTTGTGTGTTTGTCCCTAAAACTTGAAGCCAATTTGGAAATGTTCTTCAGATCCTCTAATGGCCACAAGATGTTGAATGTCAGACTCATTGATAAAACACAAAACACAAATGCGTACTTATTTTTATAAAAACAAATGGATCTCAATAGCTAATTCCACCTCACTTGGTCTGGTATGACAAGTAGCTTATGGTAGCTAATGTTAGCTAACTTTAGATGGAAATGTATACAGACATTACTGTATTATGGACATAAGTATGCTCTTGCTCTTTGACTTCTCTATTCTGACTTCAAACAACAGATGACCGAAGTTGGGGGCAGCAGTGAACCCAAAAATGTTAACCTGTGGGTGATGTCACAGACCCCAGGTCCATGTTTTGTACAGTAAGAGTTTCAGGTAACCTAACCCGTTGTGATCATCCCTGTTTAAATTGCTGTTGTTTTAGTGTACAGTAAATTCAGTCTTTTAAGAAAAGCATCAGACAAACACCAGCAGACGTGACATAAAAGCCAAAGAACTCTGGAGACCTCCCTTAAAGTGTTTATGTGTAATGTAGTAAGGCATCACCTACTTACTGCATCAATATTGTATTCATATTGGCAGTAAAACATGCCCTCTATTCTGTTATTGTTGCATTATGGTGTTTGGAAGTGAGCTGCAGAGCCGGAGCTGTGTCCCCTGTGAGATCAGCTGTAAATGGCTTGTGGTTTTGTTGTGGTATTATTCTGGGGCTATTTTTGGCTCGGCCTGGCCTTTATTCAGACTGAAAACTGCGGTAGCACATAGACCTACGAGCACTTACACTCATCGGCTCTCGTCTGGCTGTTTTCCTGGCCGCTCCCTCTTTCCACTTCCTGCAGGAGAGAGGGGCCTTTTCCCGTGAACTTTCACCTCCAGCATGAACACCTGTTTCCTACTTCCTGTTATTGCCTCCAAGCACAGGAAGTTCACCGTAAATGTAAGGAAAACGTAGAGTCTGGCTCATTTTGTATCAGACGATGAAGAGGAGGGAGTGTAATACTCCACGCTTCGCTGGCGAGAGAGAATCGATTCAGCTTCCGCCGAAAAAGGAGTCAAACACACCAACAGTCAGGATAAGTTCTGTGTTGTTGATGATCAGTGAAGGATAACGAATAATATAACGATAATACAAAATAATAAAGAATAACGTTGGAGTCTGATAGCATTTTATCAAATCCATTTGGGTTCAGCTTTTAACATCCATAAGTAACAAGACTCACCACTCTGTCTGTTGTGTTGAACTACACAAACATACAGTCCACTTCCACCGTCATCGTGGAGTGTTATTTTGTCATTCTTTAACAAGACACGTGCATTGACAATACGTCTGTTCTGTACTGTATTCTGCTGACTCGTGATCAGGTTTTTACACACCTGAGCAGTCTTTTAAAGCCTGCTGCTTTCTTACCTTCTTACGTAACATTTTATCTTCCCGTCAGTCCTGTGATTTGCAGTCTCTGCCTCACTGCTGAGTCAGCAGAATAACGCACTCTCTGTTGTGTGTCTCTTATCTGCTCAAACTGTCATGATTGAGCGCCTGCATTATATTATCTCTGCTGTAACTCGCACACGTGAACATCGCACACGGAAAAATGGACAGAGGAGAGGAATAAAAACTAAGGACACAAGGGGTAAAGGAAGGAAGAAAGAAAGAAAGAAAGAAAGAAAGAAAGGAAATTGTATTATCTGACATTCCACAAACTGATTTTTAAGTTTAATGTTTTTACATTATGTGTAAGTACCTGCCACACGGTGTACTCTACAGATTCATCTTTTTATCTTTTTATTTTGACAACAATGTAAGGAGTTCCCTGTACATCTGATTAAAGAGAATACTCTCCTGCCCTGTCATTAATATGTGCTCGTTCCAAAACTTCGCTGAAGTTACAGTACTTGCTGTTCACTTCACATTCATACAAATGGAAATATTCTAGATGTATTATGCATCATTTTCACTCATCCCTAAAATTCAGCAGGACACGTTTGGTATCTCTGGAAACTTTGAGGCCTGTGGGTTTAAGCAAGTCTTGGCTGCACCAATGTAATGATGGAACCAGCAGAAACACACTCACAATGTTTAACAGTTTCCAAAAAAAAGAGATTCATGGTCTGAAGTGGCAACTGGCCGTTTGTGTGGGTTCCCTCTGTTGTCACATACTTTTGAGCCAGGTTGTGACACTTCAATTTCATCTACAAATCAGGAGCATTTTTTAATGACTCCAGCAGTTGTATTTTATATCACGAACCACAAATGTTTTCTCTTTTTAAACAGTTTGTTTAACTTGAGTTGCATCTATGGCTACATTTGCACATTACCCCTTTAAGGCAAGAAAAATGTAATTTCATGTTGCGTGTGTGTGTGTGTGTGTGTGTGTGTGTGTGTGTGTGTGTGTGTGTGTTTGTGTGTGTGTGTGGGAATGTGTGTACCAGCACATTATGACAAGTTTAATGTCTCTCATGAGAGGAAAGTTTGCTCAGGAGGTCACTCAAACTGCAACATTACAGGACAAAAGCCAGCTCTAACCTTTCCCATGTGTGTCTATATGCACATAGAATACATATTGTGTGTTCATGTTTGTATTGTTTGCATACCAGAAACAAAATGTTCCCAAATGGAAATGAAATCGTTATGCATGTTAGAGCATGTATAGCACTATAAAGCGTGTATGGATATATCTGTGAATCTGTGTGACTGTATACATGAATGTTCATATCCAAGTTCACACTATGTCCCCTCGCTGTCATTCATTGTACCCCAGCTTTTCTGTCCTGCAGTTATTTTTAACCTAAAGGGGGGGATAAAAGAAAAAAAAAAGACGGTTAGAGAGACGGAAAAAGAGGGATGACAGGTTGATGAGGGAGAGACAGAGAGAGAGCGAGGTAGAGGCAGTGAGGGAGAGAGAGAGGCGACTAAGCCTGTGGATCAGGAGGAGGCAGATTAAGCTAAAGTCCCCTGCTTAAGACTTCAAAGTTCAAACTTCTGCAGCCAGTTGTCCGCTGTCCTCGACATGCTGTGTGTGTATGTGTCTACATGTAGGTGTGCACGTACATCTCAGGGAACATGTGTGTAATGTTTTGTGTTTGTTCTTTGTGGGATTGTATGGTATGCACCTTTTTAGTACGAGTATTAAGTACAAGTGAAATTATGAATTCATGAGTGTCTTTGCGTGTGTGCATCTTTGCCCATCTGTGTCTGTGCATGTGTGTGTGCGTGCATGTGTGTAAGTGTGTGTGTGTGTGTGTGTGTGTGTGTGTGTGTGTGTGTGTGTGTGTGTGTGCGCGTGTGTGTGTGTGTTGTCCTCCAATGACAACACTGAAAGACGGCCTTGTGACCTAGATGGAACGGGACACAACGTCCGGACAAGAATTACATGACAGCTCTGATATAGTGAGAGACAGGTTACAAATATGGGATTAAATCAAGGTTAAGTTGCTTTGACCTATTAGAAAACATTTTCAGACATGTCACCTTGGTAGAATATGTGAAAATGAAAGATGAATACTAGGTGCATACAGGCGCAGTATGCTAAATGCAATTTAACAAATCTTATTTCACACAATTTAAAATATGTATGTGTGGATTTTTTTTTTCTCTTCGGCATGCAAACTTTTATTACAATTTAAATGTATTTACAGATGTTATTGTTACTCTTTCAGGTTCAGGTTACTTTACTTGTACCTGTAGGTAAATTTGTTGCACAAAATGGGATGATGCACAAGCAAGAGTTTCATATGAAAACATAAATACAACTCTGACTTAATCCTACGAAGTCATCTCTTGGTGGTGATATGTTATCTGAAGGTGAAAAGGCTTTTAGAGAGTGTTTGCTAATGAAACTGAACAATGCATTATGTCAACAAATTCATTTGGATTGCTATTTATCACATAATGTCTTCACCAGTGAAACATTTCCAGCTTTGAGTAAACAGAAAAATCTTTTCCGTCAGCGCTCAAAAGGTTTCTGCTCAGACACACACACACACACACACACACACACACACACACACACACACACACACACACACACACACACACACACGCACACTTGCCCCCTCTGCCTCACTGTCTGTCTGCTTACAGGCTGTGAGGACAACAGGTCAACTTCAGGACAATGGAAATACTTTGTTAGGCAACTACTGTATTCTCCATCAGAGACTCCTCACTCGCTTCTCAACATGATGACACTAAAGAAATAGGTGACGGGCAAGGTGGAGGCCTTATAAAACTTATGTTGATCATGTTATTCTCAGAAGAGGAGTGTTTTTCCCCCTTTTAGATTCAAACAATAACTGCCATGACTGATGAAATGATGATGTGTTTCTGTACATTTGACTGAGTATCCATTTCTCTTGCCCTACCACTGGGTTGGAGATTGTTTTTTTTTGTAGAAAACATCCAATGCCAATCATCTGAGCCAGGCAGTGGGACGCTGGACCAATCAGTGAGCTAAATGGAGTTGTTAAGATGATATTGAAGAAATTATTAATGGTCTGGTTTGTTCATTCATCAAAGTATGAGGTTCATTGGACAAAAGGAGACAGCATTAGGGAGTTATGCTGTTACAGGGTGAAGAGCAGCACGGTCACAGAAGTAGATGTAGAGAGTACAGCTGCATACAAGGAATGAAACGTTCCCTAATGTAATGTCATTTTATCTAGACAGAGACAGTGCACAATTAAACATTAACCTTGTGTAAAAACAAGGAGAGGTTTTAGCACAATTGCTATGTTCCGCCCGTAGTCCCTGGGCAGGTAGATAATGATGACGAGCTGCGCTATGTTTTAAATTTGAATTGAATTTGCTACACGGCTCTGACTAGGCGTCTGCAAAGTCATTTAGATCTCCTCCCACTGACCAAATATCAACCCCAAGACTACGTCAGGTGAACCTCGTCAGGACATAACGAGCAGAGATGCATTGTGGGTCGACTGGATGAGGCTGATAAAGAGCTGCTAACCCTGACAGAATGGGGTTTAGGGTCCGAAACCCCAGACAAAAACACTGAATGCCTTTGTCACATTTTAAGATTTGTCCACTCAAAGTAGGGCTGCTTGATTATGGAAAACAAATCATAATCACGATTATTTTGGTCAATATTAACACGATGAAAAATGTTGCATCACAAAAGCTAAAAAACAGCGAAACAAATTAACAGTGAAAACACCTTAAACTGTGAAATTCCCCTTAATTATTTTGCCTGTTTGAACTTTTTCATTCAGAACAAGACAAAAAAAGAGTTTATCTGCAAAACGTAATGTGCAGGCTAATGGTTTTTCTCGATTATTCCGTTTTTGTGATCATTAGTAGCCAAAATCGTAATCCCGATTAAAATTCTGTTTAATTGCGATGCCCTAATGCAAAGTATGAACTGTTAGCAGTTTTGGCATTCATAAACCCCCAACAGTCAAACCCTGAACTTGTTCCAAACTGCTCCAGAATCAAATCACCCCACTCGGCTGTTGACATTGATTTGGACTTATCTGCTAAGCTGCCATCCCTGCTGAAGTCAACACTTCCCATCCCTGCTCCTCCTCCAGCGTATTCATGAACAGGAGATTGGCTTTCACCTTCGACCTGGGCCCAGCAGCTGCAGCAACAGGACGTTCTAGTCAGCAGCTGGATGGATGCCAAACCCTCCTCTCCTCTCCTCTGTGGCAATGTTTCTCCTGAAAGATATATAAAGCTCTTCAAGGAGAAAAACATAAAACAAAAAGGGAGACACCAGAGATGCAGAAATGTTAAACCAGAGCTGCTGAGGGGAAAAAAAAACATGAAAGAGCCATCACCGTGATTGCCTGAATTCTGCCAACTGTCACATAATCTTCTTCTCTGTGGCGGCTATGCAGTAAGGTGCTGGGTGCAGAGGATTGTGGGTAGGTACGAGGTTGGCTGGCTGGCTGGCTGGCTAAGTCGGCCATTAGAGCGTACCAAAGAAATCCAGGATGAAGATGATGATTTCACAATAAAACGTCCTTCAGATTGAGAACGGATTGTGTGTGTGGGAGTGTGTGTGTTTGACTTTGTGAGAAGAGGTTCAAAACCTCTTTAAAACTGCGGAAGGAGAGAAAAACAACAATATGGAAAGAGTGAAATGTGAGGGAAGAAAGCAGGGCAGGCGGAGGAGGAGGAGGAGGAGGAGGAGGAGGAGGAGGAGGAGGAGGAGGAGGAGGAGGAGGAGGAGGAGGAGGAGGAGTGGAGGCAAACGGAGAAGCTCATTAGAGAGAATCAGTTGGATATAAAGATGGTAGATGTGATCATTAGGACCAGAAGGGATCAGACATTACTGTACACCACTGTTTATCCTCCCACTCTGTGCATGTGTGTGTGTGTCTGTGTGTGTCTGTGTGTTTGCATGCGTGCGTGCGTGTGTGTGTGTGCGTGTGTGTAAGAATGTTTCAGTGTAGAGGATGAAAGGCTTCATGGGTAAAATCTTTTTGGCTCTCTCTCTCTCTCTCTCTCTCTCTCTCTCTCTCTCTCTCTCTCGCTGCCTGTCACTTATTTATTTTATCCCTCCTCTCCATTTTTACCCCCCCACTGCCTGCTCATCTCCTCACCACAAAAACAACCATCCTGAAAATGTTGACACTCGGAAAAAAAGATATGCAGGGGCAAAATTAGACTTCAGCAGTGATGAACATCAAGGAGTTCAAACCTTTTAAAGCACAATTAAGGCATTACACATCATTTATACATCTTCCCACAGATGTGGGTCCAGGAGTGGTTTGTTTATTCCTGACATCAGGAGTGTTTTGGAACACTTTCCTTATTTTCCCAAAACCTCCTGCATTAAAATCAATGTATTTTGTTGCAGATGTTGACCAATACAACACCTCTTCAGTCATTAAAATACTAAAATTAGAGGATTGTGCAGAGGTATGATCTCTGAGAGTTGTTTTTAGGGGTCAGATGATGACATTAAAAAGTACGTTTTACTCCAAGTAGTTCACTTAGGTTAGGTTAGGTTTTGGTTGTTGTGTAATGCATGACAGTGGAACACAGCTCATTGGTTTGAACATAAATTTGATTATTTTTCATGTCATTTTGAGTACATTTGCCATATGTGCTTAGTGATTTCTAGTATTAAAGGTAACTCGACTATACTGGGCCAATGCTCAGAGCTCAACAGAAAACAGAGTGGCTCAGCTCCAGCAGCGTTCACACTTTGTTAGCACTTTGCTCTTCTCATTAATCTACACAGGACAGCAGATTGTAGCCGAGTCTCTGATAGCAGCAGGACGTAAACAGACGTGTTGAAGGAGCCTCGCTGTGTACGAGCCTCGCAGTAACAACACTAATCAATAGAAACGGACTACAAACTGCCACTCGTTCGGAGAGAAAAGATGAATGAACAAAAAGGAATAAAAATGCACCTGCTAATCCCATAGAGTGACACACCGACGCCTCACAAACAAACACTCTCAGGGGGGAAGATAATTCTCTAATATTCAACTCAAAGCAGCGAGAAGTGAATATTTGACACTGTCTGCTGGTTTGAAGTGGCTCCCTCCTGCATGCGCCTTGTTCATTTTCTATTTCTATGTAAATTCATCTTCCGCTTTTGTGGAAAGCGGCGGTGCAGAGAGCGAGCTGTGGAATGCGGCGTGGCAACAACAACCGCTGCATCGAGGCTGCTGCCGCGCAGATGTAGTTTGGCTTAAAACTGCAGGAACCAGAGGGTAAGGGAGGAAGGATAAAGGAGAGGGGGAGACAGGGGAGGTAATTGGTATGGCCTTCGCATTTTTCTTTTGTAAGTTGAATTGATCCCCCCTCTCTTTGAATTTTTCTTTTTCCTTCTCTTTCCTCTTAATTTCTCTCTGTGTGGAAAAACAGAAATCAAAATAAATAGTGCGTCTCGTCCTCTTTCCTCCGAATCAATCAGCCCCTCCCTCGCTCTCTGTCTCTTTCATTTTATCATCCTCTTTTCTTTATCAAGGCCAAGTCACTTTATCTCCTCCACCCTCCCTCGTCTCCAACCCACACTCTTCCTTTCTGCTCTCAAAATGAATATTCGACATTCAGACAGACAGCAGATAATGGTGGTATTACAGTAGTTTGCTCTGCAGAGAGTAGGATCAATGCTAGCAGGAGAAAACGCGGCAATCGTACACACACCCACATGTTTAAGCGAGGCGGCTAATGTGCTGCAGAAGTCGATAACATCTCCAGCTGCAGGTGTCCTTGTTTGTGAAAAGCGACTTTGCAGAAACTATTTCTGAACTGAAGAGCAAAGTAAATGAAGTTGCAGCAGAAGTTTTTTTTGTCGAATGTTGACGGAGTCTTACACTTTCCTCTGGTCTGTTTCCATTCGGCAAAGTGATGCTTGCTTTACTGAGAGAATTAGCAGCTATCCTGTTGAACCCAACCTGAACACTTTCACTCACTCAAAATGATAGAATTTGGAAATCATGAAAAACAAAAGCATTAACGCAATCCACAGAAATGTGTGTACAATAAAAAAAATTCTTGTAAAGTGATTTCATTTTGATTACATTCATTGAGAGAGCCCTCGTGTTTTATATCATTGTAAACGGTGATGGACATGTTTCACTATTTTCTGACATTTTGTAGACTTAACATTAAATAGATTAGTTGTAAAAAATAAACATTTTAATCAAGAATAAAGAATTTGTCACACCCCAATTGCATACTTGGATGAAATTTAGAATGGCATTAGAATCACTTCAGGTTAATGACGTCCCTTTGACTGTCACAAACCGGTCCGCACAGCCATGACAAAAAAGGGAGATGCACACAACAAAGCCAATTAAAAAATGATATATTAGTTTAAATAATAACATACAAGGAAACTTAAACGGTGGGGGGTGTATTCAGTAAGGTCAGTAGTGTGGGTGGGTGCATGAGTGAAAGAATGTACTGTATGTGCAGTGTTGTGAGGTGCAGCAACACACCCAAGGCCAGGATGATGTTTCAAAGAGGAGAGACCACAACGGAAGCCAAGAGGCCTTTAAAAGGTTGACTAGGGCGGCTGTCGCTCAGGTGGTAGAGCGGCCATCTACCTATTAGAAGGTCAGTAGTTCAATCCCTGGCCCTGCAGTCCCAGCTCAAAGTGTGGGCAAGACACTGGACCCCGAATTGCTCCCATGTTGAGCATGATGTATGGCAGCCTCGGCCACCAGTGTATGAATGTTTGTGTGAATGGTGCCTGTACAGTGTAAACGTGCTTTGAGTTGTTAAGCCTAGAAAAGTGCTATGTAAAAACAGTTCATTTTACGTTTAGTCCCCAGAGCCCAGGTGTTGCCAGTGTTACTAATGAACCCAGGTGCTGCCGCTGTACTGACGAGCCTCTGCCACGCCCTCCTGCAGTACCTGCAGAAAGAAAGCAGCCACACAAACAAAGGAACAGGCAGACATGGCAGAGAGGGTCCACACAGCACTCACAGCAGTGTACGATGTGTCAGTTCTCCAATAACTGTAAAAAAAAGAAAATCCACTGAAGAACATAATTTCCATTCCAGTGTTACATATGATATGAACAAATGAAAAAGGATAATAACAATGAAATATACCACGCTGTGTTTGGACATGGAGAGAGTGTGTACGTGTGTGTGTGTGTGTGTGTGTGTGTGTGTGTGTGTGTGTGTGTGTGTGTGTGTGTGTGTGTGTGTGTGTGTGTGTGTGTGTGTGTGTGTGTCATCGCCTCACTCCCGTTCACTACCCTTTGAATGCTGGAGCTGTGTTTCCATGACAACGCTGACCCCTGGGAGTCAATGTTAGTTTTTTTTTACACAAGTAGCCTCTTTAGAATTTCTCTCTCTCTCTCTTTCTCTTTCTCTGTCATCCATCCGTCCTTCCTTCCTTCCCTCCCACTCTATGTGCCTCTCTCTACCTTTTCATCACCTGTTCTCTCACCAACTTGCACCTTGTCTATTTCTCTTCTTTTCTCTCTGTTACGTACCAAAGAAAAAAATGAGTTATGTGTTAAATTGGTGGAGACACTGTAATTGCACACTCCATAATGTTGTATGTCTATCGCAGATCTTTCTCCTTCAGGACATCATTACACTGACACACACACACACACACACACACACACACACACACATACACACACATCTCTCCATCTCCCTCTCTGTATTCAAACATGGTTCATGGTTCTTTTCTTTGGCTCTTTTTGGCTCCCGTCCTTCTCAAGGACACCAAAGCACTTCCTGACAAAGTCCTTTTCAGCGCTGACCTTGCTTTCAAAGTCTACTCTTGAGCTGAACGATGTGTGCACCTATTACCCTGTTTTGCATGACAAAAGAAAGATTTTTCATCGCCAATCCCCACCTCTGTGGAACACCAATAAAATATGTTTTCTTTTCTTTTTCCTCTCTTTTCCCCCGACTTCCCCGCCCCTTCCACCAGGCCAAGCTGATCGTCCCCAACAGCACGGCGGGGCTGATCATCGGTAAAGGTGGAGCCACAGTTAAGGCGGTGATGGAGCAGTCTGGGGCGTGGGTCCAGCTATCCCAAAAGCCAGAGGGCATCAACCTGCAGGAACGCGTTGTCACCATCAGCGGGGAGCCAGAGCAGAACCGCAAGGCCGTGGAGATCATTGTCCAGAAGATCCAGGAGGATCCACAGAGCTCTTCCTGCCTCAACATCTCCTACTCCAACATCACAGGACCCGTCGCCAACTCCAACCCCACTGGCTCCCCATACGCCAACTCCACCGAGGTAATGCCGTCCGCGGCTGCTGCTGCAGCAGCCACGGCTTCCTCTCTGCTCGGCCAGGCCAGCCTGGCTGGAGTTGGGGCCTTCCCAACCACCATGTCCAGCCTCTCAGGCAACGACCTGCTGGCCATCACCTCCGCCCTCAACACCCTGGCCAGCTACGGCTACAACACCAACTCCCTGGGCCTGGGGCTGAATCCCGCTGCAGCCTCAGGGGTGTTAGCAGCTGTGGCAGCTAACGCTAACCCGGCAGCAGCCGCAGCAGCTAATTTGTTAGCATCCTACGCCAGCGATGCATCCACCAGCGCAGGTCACCCAGCGGCAGGTCTCGGAGGCTTCTCCCTGGGATCCCTTGCTGCCGCTACAGGGGCCACCAATGGCTACTTAAGCGCCGCATCGCCCCTGGTGGCGCAATCTCTACTGGCCACGGAGAAGCTAGCAGAAGGAGCAAAGGAAGTGGTCGAGATCGCCGTGCCAGAAAACCTGGTGGGAGCCATCTTAGGGAAAGGAGGGAAGACGCTAGTGGAGTACCAGGAGCTGACCGGCGCCAGGATCCAGATCTCCAAGAAAGGCGAGTTCATCCCTGGAACTCGGAACAGGAAGGTGACCATCACAGGTTCCCAGGCCGCCACACAGGCTGCACAGTACCTGATCAGCCAGCGAATCACCTACGAGCAGGGGGTACGTGCCACCAACCCTCAGAAGGTGGGCTAAACCTGACAGCCAATGAGGAAAAGAGGAAAAAAAAGAGTGGGGGTTTGGGGGAGGAGTATAAAAAAGTGAGAGTGAGAATGGAAGAAGGAGAGGAGAGCAAGAATGTCAGAAGGAATCGTCCGCGCCGTTTTCTTCTGCGTGTTTTCAGTATTCTCTATTAAAAAAAAAAAATTTGACGCGAAGCAAAAATGTGCTGAGAAGACGAGGAGGGAGAGGAGCGAGTTATCACGCTGAAAAACCAAGAAAAAAATGTGTAACATGTAAATAAGGTTTTATTACTTAACGTCTTGACCTTTCGGGATTTTTTATTGTTTTGTTTTATTGTTTTGTTCAGTAAATTAAGCTGTCTGTTTGTTTGTGTATTGTGTGGACAAAGCTGAATGCCATGTAGACAGGCCGACTGCCTGAGAGGTGACAGGAAGTAGGGGGAGGGAAGGAAGGGCATGGGCACGGAGGGGGGGAGGGTTTGCGTTTACAGGGTACAACCCTCCGCCCCCCCAACCCAAAATCCCTCATGGAAACAACCCTTACCCCTCCCTCCCCCTGCAGCCCACACCCCACAACCTCCCGTAGGGTTTTTGTTTTTCTTCTAGTTTTGATTTGCCCCTCGGCCCCTGGCCCCGCCTCCTCCCAAAGCCCCTCTCACTACTTGCCCACAGCCTTGCCCTGCCCTCCCCCCTCCTCCCTTTTACAAGGGTTTATAATGAGCAAGACTGCAAACTTAAGCCTGGTGTGTGAGAGAAGAAACGTCCTCGAATCCCCCCCAACCCCTTTTATTCTCTCCCCCGCCTATGATCTCACCTCCCCCCTCGTCCCCTCTTTCTGAGAGATGAAGGAAGGGTGAAATTAAATTGGGGAGGGGTGTGGGGGGAGAGAATCAGCTGGGCGTTTCTTCATTTGCACACCGCCCCCTGTTTACCCTGTGATGTATCCCACAAGCAGTGCAGCGCCGCAGGTGTTATGGCACGTAGCCCCCCCTGCCCCAGCCCTCCACACGCAGCTCTAGTGTTTGAGATAGAATGCCGAGGCGCACGCTGATGATCTCACGTAGTGCGAAGCCGACGAGAGTGATACTGTGCAAGCTGCGGCAAACACAGGATCTATGGCATTTTTTTGCAGTCTGCTGTGATAATTCTGTTAAAGATAATGTCATGACTATTACGATAGGAATCATCACCATCGTCATTATTTATTAATGAGTTCACCCATAAAAAGCTCAGTTGTTTCTTTATTTTTTATCTGTGAATTCAGGTTGACATGAATGTAAATGAGACTATTTTTGATTTGAATCTTTTGTTTTAATTTAAGTGGATTGAAGATGAATAGTAATGTCACATAGTGTAATATATGTCTTATTTAAGTCCAGTAAGAAAGCCGCCCCAGGCATTAATATCATCACAGTGAAGGATCACCTTATATATCCAGTCAAAGAGCAGAACAGGGAACGCACACACACACACGCACACACACACACACACACACACACACACACACACACACACACACACACACACACACACTGAAACAAAACACTATGATGCCATATTTGGTGCTAGAAAAGGGAATTCACCATATCTATGATGCAGATTGCATTAGCAAGACAATATCTGCAAACCACTCACACCACAGGCTGCAGTGCAGCGTCTTAGCAGCTATATTAACCTCTAACGCCTGGTCATCATGCTTGGCTATCCTAGCTCATGCTCCAAAATATCCCCGCTGTTCTAAATCTGTAGTAATATGCCCTGTTACAGTTTGCCCACAAAGCTAAATTGGAACTGAACTGAATAATTGAGTTGAGCTGAGCCTAGTTCTCAGATGAACTGCCACTGCCCAGCCTGTGGTCTTACACACCCTTTAGACAAACCCAATCCACAGACTAGATCAAGCTAGAGCACTTAAGACTACTGAGAAATGCAAACATTCAGAAACACTGAAACATGATGAGGGAACATTGTTCGTCCGGGGTCCACCGCTAAATCTGCGAGCCTCACTGGTAGATTTGCTATTTTGAGACAGCGTGTATATCAGTAAAGGAGAGAAATAGCCTCACTGATCTTTGCCCTTATCAGGCAACCGTCCGACTGCCGATGAGGCAAAAGGCAGACATGACAGATTTTCAACACACGTCCAGGGAGCTGAGCTTGTTTCTGCCTCTGGCAAACTGCAGGTTTCCCATGGCAACAGGTTTACGGCCCACTGTAGACACAAGAGGCTGCTGAAGATGCTGTTGTTTCTTTTGTTGTTAATTTTTTTTGTTTGTGTCGTGTGTTGTTTTGTTTTTTACAATCGGAGTACACTGAATTTTTGTCTTAATGCACTGTGAAGCGAGGGAGCGGTTCTCTCTGCCTATGAGGTTTAGGGATGTGTGCTGTAGGCGGCATCGCGATTGGATGGTTTTTGTATGGCAGGGATAAAAAAACACATATATGATGAATATATATGTAGAATGCATATGAAGAACTTCACCAGAAATGTACGTCGTAATGAATACTGAAGGAGGAGAAAGAGACTAGGTCGATGAAGAGGATCAATCAATTGAGGTCACGAGTTGAGATCAATTAGATTCTGCTTACCTGTTGTCTTGGACAAGTGTTTTGTAATCAGAGGGTGGGATGTTGGGGGAGTGTTAGGTGTCCAGTAGCAAATTAAAGTGACTGGAACAAATTATAAATTCACTTTTCTATCGCAGCTGTGTCTTTTTCATAAACAGTTGAAATTGATAATGTACTGTACATCCAACGGGCAAACCCCTGGACACATATTTAAGTCCAACAGGAGTTGAAGTGTGACGGAATGTAAAATGCCAAAAATGAGGAGGGGGTGCATTTGATATATTGACCTAAACAGCCTGATGAGGGGAGGGAACTCCTCCGAGATAAAAAAAAACAAACAAACTTTTTTTATTCTTTTTAAACCAATCCGACCCAAAATCCTCCACTGTGCTATCGAATGTGTCACTCTCTGTTGGAGCGCCAGTGAGGGTTTATCTCCACAGCTTGGTAAGGAGGCTTCTTTACTCCCATTTAACACCATCCACACTCACCCTCCCTCCCACCCAGTGCACTTCCATCCTGACACCCCCTCTCCTCCTACTACATCGCTCCATGGGTGACTATGTCTGGTATTACGATCAATGCATGTCTGCTGCTTGCCCTGACAAACACCACAGATTGAGTCTCTCTTCTCTTTGCCTCCTCGAGCGGCTGAGGCTCGGAGACGCCATGATGCGCCACCATCAGAAAACGACCACGCCTGCAGACGGAGTCATAGTTGAGGCTGGCAGGGCACAGTGCTTAATACTCTCTTATCTGTAGTTTGGATCAGTGAGTTTTATTTTTAATAAGAGAAACATTGTTGATTTGGAATACCTTGCTGCACAAACATAAAACATACACATATCGTGAGGGAATATTTTGCCATTGATGGGGTTTGACTGGATTTATGTTTGATATTTTGTGGCAAAAACCTCATTAAGACCATAGGAAGATAGTAGTCGTTGTAGATAGTGTGCTTTTGTTCCACTGTAGAACTGTACTGTGCTGTAAACAGTCAGTAACCGATTTCCCAATTTATTTAGTGCATGTTACGCCAGGTTTGAGCAGGTAGATTACTGCTTGATTTATCATTCATCAAGCAAAAATGGCAAACAATTACTGATAACAGCTTTCCAAATGTGGGGATGTGCTGCTTTGAGTTGTCTTGTATCATTGTACGTTGGATATGTTTGGCGTTCGGACTGTCGGTCAGACTAAACAAGGAATATAGACGTAGTTGTTCTGGGAACTTGACTGTTTTCACTATTTTCTGACATTTTATAGACTGAACAAATATTCAAGTCATCTAAATTAAGATTTTTAAAGATTCATTCCTCCATTCAGACAAACCTGCTTCTATTGAAAACCGATGGTGGAGATTCTTTATCGCAATCAGAGCAGGTTCAGTTTGTACAACTTGCCTCATTGCTCAATTACTTTGTAAGCAGCACAGTGTGTTTACAGTGGAAGAAAACTGCATTGAAATTCCTGATATAGGTGCCAGTTGAGTTGATTACTACTGGACGGATTTCTTTTTCATCTCATTAATTAAACCTTAGAAAGATCTTTTCTTAGTTTGTCTTTCATACAGCGGCCGATCTCTTAAGTTATGTTAATGTTAGGGGGTCGAGATCAAATGTGACGAATAGTGTAAGCAATACACATAGTGGCATGTTGTCCTGTCCTTTTTCCTCTGTCTGCCATAGGAGCTTTGGATTTAGATGTTGAATAGGTTTACATGAGTAATTTTTTTTTTTAATTTGTGGACAATGCTGCTATACAATAACTGATGTACTAAAAATACAAGGTTAAAACATATCGAAATCTGTCCTTTAGCTGGAGAGGCTAGTCTCAAGTGGCAGTGTAATACGAGCTCTGTAATAAGCTGGCGATAAGTTAATAATAGTGTAATTCTAACCTGAACAAGTTAAACCTGTGCCAAAATAGGAAACTGTAAATGTGTTGAACCCACATAAGATAAGAGGAAACATACTTTTATATGAAGAAAATGTGAAAAGTGCCAAATGAACCATATTTATAATTTACGTAGGAAGAGCGTGGTCCACGTGACAGTTTTTAAGAACTAAGTAGACTAACGGTCAGAGCGCCTCAGTATAGCAGTTTGTTTAAACCCTCTCTGTTCCTGCCACAAGACGAGGGGCCGCCATGTTAGCTGAGGGTTAGCCAGTCCTCTGGGAACTACACTTCCCAGAATGCAACAGTACTATGACTCTGGGGGCTAGACAAATCAACATAGCGATAGGTTAGCATAATTATGCTAAAAAAAAATGTGACTTGATAGCATTCTTAAATACAGCCTTTTATAGTTACAATGAAAATGTATTTTGTGGAAATAGATGTTATCTTTTTTGCACGTCTATATTGCATGATATCAAAGTAAAGCGTGGACAAAAAAAAAGGAAAAAAAAACAAAGAAACAAAAAAGAAGTGATTAGGCAGTGTGTCGTTCATTTTTCAGAGACAAATCTTTGCATGCCGATAAGGGTAGAGCATTTTGATATTGTTTTACACGCGTTCAAATGTTCAAATGTTTGTTGTTTGAGTCCTGGTCCACCGGCCAAAGGTGAACAAATGTTTGATTTTGTCGTTGTCTAAAGATCCTCACAGGGATCCGAATAAAACTCTCGAACAAACCTAAAACTATTTTGCTACTTGCTGAGCGAGCTTGTACTAAAAAAAACTTCTCAGTTGCTGCCTAACTTTAGACAGAAAATAAACAAGTTTAGTTTCAAATTAAGACTATTAATTATTACTAAGAGATTGTCCGTGAATGTACTCACCTCTGCATAAGTTTGCATATCGCTCCTCTGACCACCGACGTGTAGTAGAGGCTTACGTGTTTTCTTGTGTGTTTTTGTATTCTAACATTACTAACTCTCGACGCACTGTCAAACTCAGTATAACTCTTTTGTCTGTCTCCCCCCCCCCCCACCCCCCCATGCTCTGAGCTCTGGCTTGTCCTGTCATTGATATGCACCTTATTGACCTCAAATATGACATGGAGCATCTCCAGCCCTGCCCAGTGTATTTTAACAGGGTTGGGAGAAATTCGTAAAAAGAGAGTGTGTGAAAACTCCCCTCCTTCACCTACAAATCCCGCAAAAAATAACACACACACACACACACACACACACACACACACTCACACAAGTCTGTTTGCTGCACTCTCGGTCTCCCTCGGGTGCCTCGCTGCAGAATTGGGGACGGATTGTGTGTTCACTCCTTTAATATGCAATCCCAAGCTCTGATCTCAGGGAGAGAAACAACACTTAACATTGCCAGTGTGTTCTCTCTCTCTCTCTCTCTCTCTCTCTCTCTCTCTCTCTCTCTCTCTCTCTCTCTCTCTCTCTCTCGGTTCAATTAGATGCTTTATTGGCTTTAGTGTCAAACTAAAAAAAGAGAGAAATTTTGCCAAAGTCTGTCCACCTCTCTCAGTCTCTCATTCCTTATTATGCAACCAGAGTATTTCCAGTGTGGTCATGTTTTGTATCCTGACATGTGTTGTCATGGGAGATGGCCCGCTTCCTACAAAACTCCCCAAAAAGAAAAAAGAAAAAATAGAGAAAAAATTTCATTTCTGCTCCTAGCGACATGTTTGCACTAAACTCTCTGCTGTTACTGTGCATGGCAGGCCGAGCTGAGGTGGGGGTCAGTGTGCGAGACTACTGTAGATGCGTAGCCTTACTGTAGGTGTTTATTCAGCAGTGTATTTACATGTGCATGCTCCTCTCTCTCCCTCTCTCTGAGTTTGTCTGCTTTAGGCCAGCTCCGTGCTCGTGGTGTCTGTGTTGCGACGTAGCTGGCTAGTCATGTTTTTTCCTTTCTGTTTTTATTGTGATGTGTAGAGGAATGCAAACTCAACTCTCACCTGCTCACCAGGTGACCTCATTGCTTCTCAGTGGGTGTGGCTCCTCGACATAGTCCTCCGATTTTGTTTTGTGCCCCTCCCCTCCACCGCCACCTCCACAAACTCAAACCCACTCTCACCCACACCCACCACTGACCCTCCCACCTCTTCGAACACCCTCTAAGACATATTATGGGATCCCGCTCTCCCCCTTTTCCACCCCTCTTCCTCCCCCAACTCGGGCCCCATTGAAGCACCAGCAACTGTAGACTGCATTTGTCATATCACTGTTTTTTCTGTTCCTTCTTCTTGTTCTCTGTTGATTTTTTTTTCCTGGTTTTTGATTTGTACTGTATGCTCTGTCTAACCTAGACCAGTTTTAACAAAATGCCATTTTCTGTGTGTAGCCTGTTTACCCCCTCCCCCCCCCAGACACACACACACACACACACACACACACACACACCCATCCATGCCCTCTTCTTTGCACTTTCACAGCCCCTCCTCCTCCTTGCCCAAAACATACACATACTTTCCTCCTCCGCCTCCCACGAGTCTCTTCTCTCGAGTGCCAAAATAGAACAGAGAGGAAAAAAACTAAAAACTAAAAAAAAAAAAAAGACAACAACAACAACAACAACTACCATTCCAAGCGTTTCTTTGAGTTGTTCTTGTGTGTCGGACATCCATCCTGGAAGCACCCATGAAGCCAGCATGCTCCGCCCTCATAACATGATGTCGCTCATGACGCCTCAACTGAACAGCACCTTGCCCCCTACCACCACCACTCCTCCTCCTCCTCCTCCTCCTCACCACCCCCCACAGAGCTAAACCCGACAAGGATTAACCCCTCTGCAGGTTGGCTACCTACCTACTGTCCTGCCTCTCAACCTACCTAAAAAAAGCCCTACCGCTCATGCCAGCTGCTTTCCTAATTCTGTCATCTCTTCAGCCTGTGGGACTTCATTGATTGTGTGCCATAGTGTTGGGGGCACCTTTCACTCTCTTCACCTCCCCCTCTTTCTACTCCCCCCTCACCTTTTCTCTCTTTCTATCCCCCCTCCCCCACCAAACTCTCTCGCTCTCCATTTGATTTTTCTTGATGGGAAAGATTCAAAAACTCCATTTTCTAATGATGATTATTTGTTTTGTTTTTTGTTTAACATCCAAACCACGCACGCCGACACACGCATCGCCCCTGCGCGGTGGTGTGGGGAGTGTTTACGCACCGTCAGCTGCGCAGCCATCCTCTGTCTTCTTGAACTTTTTGAACTTTCATCCCCCCACCCCCTCATGAACTTTATTGACCTTCTTCCTCCCCCCCCCCCCCCCCTTCTGTGTTCATCCAACTGTTTGGACGATAACTCTCCATTCCATCCCCAAAACCTCTCTGAGACTGTGCAATGCTAGCTGATATGATTGGATTTTTTTTGTTTGTTTGTTGCTCATCATTGGGGACAATTCTCTGAGATATAAGTCGAAAAAGAACAAAAAAAATATATATATGAAAGGACGGGAAAAAAAAGAAATGCAGACAAACAAAAAAAGAAGAAGAAAAAAAAACACTAAACAACTGTTCTCCACAATTTCATTTTTGTTCTCTCTCATTGTAAATATTTTTGTCAGATTTTTTGCCGAGCTGTAAAGAGAGAAGTGTTGAGCAGAAAGGGGCCGGCAGCATAAAGAGGTACTAGTGGACGCGGTAGACGATCATTACACTTTTCATCCTCTGTATCCGATAGTTAGGTCTGCCTGTATAATCGGCTATGCTAGTTCTACTGTGTTAACCTGTGCTGTTGTTATTAGTGTTGATTTACCTACTGTATTTGCTGTTTAGCTTCCATGTTGGTTAGAAAACTCTTTAGATACCTGTGCTCATCGAATAATAATACTAACCTTGAGAAGTAGTCCGAGCCATTCTCAACGTAGGCTTGTTTTTGTACATTTGTTGATGTTTTCCTAACAGTGAGTTGTAGTAGCGCTAGTATCTTTTATCATCAAGCCATAGTTATTGAAAATGCTTGGTCATGTTAGAGACATATCATCGTGGAAAACGGCTCGACTCGGCTCCTCCAGGTTGGAGAGAAAAAAAAACCCAGGGAGGTGGACAGAACAAAACAAAAAAAAGAAAGATACTAAGCTCCTCCCGGGCTACAAAAAGAGGAAGCTGAGCTGCTAACTTTTGTGCAATACAGTCCTAGTTTACATAACATAGAATCATAGTTTAGAGATGAATAACATCTGCAGGAGCCACTCAACCATCCTGCCTCCTGCAGAACCAAACTTGCGGCATATCTCCATATTTCGCCTGTACATCAGAGACATTTTGAAAGTATTACAGTGACTGCGTGAGATTAAGACTCCACCATTTCATCGCATTGCTCTGAGCTCCACTCTTGATTTATGCTGCCTGCCCCATTGCCCTGAGAACACCACATGAGCTATTTATTTCTCAGACTATTATTATTATGATTCTATTAATAAATAACAACACAACACGAAAAAGGGAACGACTGGAAAAAGGTGAATTAATATTAGTATTGTTTTGTTTTTATTTTTTAGTATTTTAGTGGTTGCTTTTAACAACATTCATTAACTGACTTAAAGAGTATTGAATATTTAATGTAATTGTAGCATTGTGTTTGTAAAGAGAAAAAAAAACCTAGTGAGTTGTGTTTCTTGACTTGTGGATTACCAGTGAAGTGGGCAATCTAGTGCTAATATATATGAGGTCTTTTTTTAAGGATTCTTATTTTGCGACAGCAACAGCAGTCATTATAAATGTTCATTTTAGCATCACCTGTCTTCCGTTGTCTTATTCTTCACCTTCCACCACACTCTGCATCATCACAGTAACACATCGCAAGTCTGGGGGTGGGCATGAGTGTGTGTTTGTGTGAGTCGTGGTGTGCGTGTGTGTGTGTGTGTGTGTGTGTGTGCGTGCGTGTGTGTGTGTGTGTGTGTGTGTGTGTGTGTGTGTGTGTGTGTGTGTGTGTGTGTGTGTGTGCGTGTGCGTGTGCGTGTGTGTTTGGGGAGCAGGTGTGTGTTTGTCATGAATGAATGTGAGTGTAAGTTAATAAACTGTGTGTTTATTTGTGTGTCTATGCAAAACATTGTAAATTTGTGTGTTCCTCTGTCTGTCCTGTGCTCACTTAATGCGTGTGTGTGTGTGTGTGTGTGTGTGTGTGTGTGTGTGTGTGTGTGTGTGTGTGTGTGTGTGTGTGTGTGTGTGTGTGTGTGTGTGTGTGTGTGTGTGTTTGCTGGATATGTGAGGGCGGGGTTCAGGGTGGGTGTTCTGTCCAGTGTCCACCAAAAGCTAAAACCTGTCAGGCTTCCATACCTCCTGATGGAACCTCCTGACGTTATAGCTGCAAACCCTCATCATGTGATCTGACTCAACTCGACTGTTCATAACCCCCTCAGTCACCTGACCAACCAAATCAACCAATCACTGTCCACCACTACCGCCTTCCCCTGCGCCATCCTTTGCTGCACACCACGTCAGCCCCATCTGATGTTCTCCATCGATAACATACTACTGTCACGATCTACTGTTACATGCTGACAGATCTGGGGATAAATACTCGTCTAGAATGGACGTTCAAGTGTTCAAACTTGAGGTGCACTTGGTTTTGTTTTTACCAATTTGTGGTGCTTTCACCTTCGAGAATATGAAGGGTTTGCAAATGAAACAAAGCGTTACTTAAGTTGCTCTGAAACAAAGCAAGTGTACCTCCAGTTGTTTGATTTATAGAGGGCCATTTCACCCAAAAATAAGTGACGTTTTGTCCAGATTTTGAGATATCTGTCTCTAACTTTTCTGCTTTCACTCCAAAACAATGGAGGTGAATGGAATTTAGTTTGTGGTGCTCGCAGTGTTCTGAGAACAAATTTTATTTGGACTATTTTGTCTGTAGAAACTAGTTCCAATGAAACTTTTAAATACTTTGTGCAAAAATACATTCATTTCTTTGATGATGGTGACAAAAATCTCAGAGACAGATATCTACAAAAAAAAAAAAACTATCTGCATAGTAAAATACCACGAGAGTTAAGTGAGAAAATATTTTGCCATTTGGATGGACTGACCCTTTAATCTGCAAAAGGTGCACTTGTTCTGTTTATTTTCTTCAGCAACCATTTTAAATGTATGTATTTTTCTCCAGAGCTGCATATTACATTCTACTGTTCATACTACTGTACGTGCTGCATACTACCTTACCAGGTCAGAATCCACCTTAACCTGTCTCCATGCCAACCACCAAGGAGCCAGTTGCACAGCAACCAGCTTCCGCCACAACAAATCAACCTACCAACCAACCATCTTCCTCAACCGCCGAGGCCACGCCCACCTGACTATGATCGTTCCATAGAAGAAGAGATAGAGGAAGAGAGAGGATAGGAAGAAGGGATGACAGATGAAAGAGACGTAGTTGTGATTCTCAGGGTGTCTTTTATTGATCTACTGTTCAGTCTGTTCTGCAGTCTCTCACTGGTGTCCTGTTGCCCCCTAACTGAGCCCAAAGACGATCATGTCCTTCCATGATAAATTCCTTGTACAATTGATTGACTACTGACCAATTTCCTCTCGATCAGTTGATTGATAGTGTTGATTGACCAATTCTCTTGAGAGACGCTACATAGCCGATCAGGTGAATGAAGCTAGGCACTGTAACTAATGTTTACAACCCAAATGAGACCAACAACGCTGTTGAAAGAATGTCTAGGACTTAAAAAAAGAGAGGCAAATCTCTGAAGAGTACTTATTTCTAAATGATGGAACTTTTCGCTTACTTTCTATGTGACATGAGGTAATGTAATTTTTTTCAATCATTGCATGTGACTATTTTGATTTGCAATGAAACTGTTAGAATGGATGGTACATTTGTGACGTCAGTGCAACGACGAGACGCCGAAGCTAGAAATCAATGTCGGTGTCTTATAAACAGTGTTTTCATGTCGCCGTGAGGAGTGCTTATGGACCAATGAATGCTAAATGTGTGACCATACAAAGCTGTAAAGGTTTTGTTTATTTGTACATGGTTATGGGTAAAATAAACCATTGAAGCAAATTAACATCTTTAGTCTTAAGGACTAAGCCCACACACATTTGTTTGTAAAGTCGGTGCCAAGCGTGGTACTTTGAAAGCTTTGGATAATGCAGTAGATACGCTGTTATGAGGTAAGTTTCAACAGTAAAAGTTGATCCAACATGGCACCTGGTAATGTGCTTCCATTCAGATATTCTGAGGTTTTCTAGGAGGGCTTGATGTAGTCAGGTCAAAATGTTAGGGAAGTTCAAGAATTAAAGACAATCAGGGTTTGATCCGCTTTCACACATCACCGTCCTCCCCACGACAGGCATCACAATTAAGAAAGGGTGGGGTTCAACTCTCTGACATATCCATCTACCCACAATCCTCCTGTGCACCAGAGTCATCCGATCAACAAACACCTGCACCCTCGCATCCACCATGATTCCACAAACCAGCCAATCAGCTCCTGTGACTTCTGGCCAAATCGTCTCAACCCTCTCCAAGCCATCGGCTAAGCGGCTGGTGGCTTTTTGAGCTGGTGTTGCAAATCCCCCTGGGAAATGGAGTCACAATTCACAGCATGGTCCGACCAACCTTTTGTCACTCTCCTCCAACACACCTTTCTCCATATACCACTAAAGAAGTTCCTCCGGCTTCCAGCAAGAAGGTCACGGCGTGTTGTGGTGTTTTATGCATACTGTGTATGATAGAGTGTACAATGCCACACTCTCCTGATAAGTTAGGTCACTGCAAACAAGAAGAAAAAAAACATGGGTCTTCCAGGCAGCTAAAAGTAACCTAAATAAAAAGAAAACTACATTGTTACGGTGTATAAATCAACTCATATAAACTACACATTTACAAGGTTGTCAAAAGAGAAAAGACCTGGATGTTTATTTATAACTTTTTTACTGTAACCATGTTATATAAAAGGGAGATTTTACAGTGTAGAGCGGAGTGTTGTGCTGTGGGAGCAAAAACAATGTCATTGGTTGATTTAAACCTCATATTGTGGAATGACACTTTTCTGGGTCAGTAATATAAGGCTGGAGCCCAGTGAACAAGCCAGCAGCAGACAGGAGATGAGGAAGCTCACATATAGTAAGAGGACAGTAGGAGTTGGCAGATCGAGACAGATGTGGCTCCCTGCCAAGATTTTCTGGCCCCATGAATAAAATGTGAAATGTTCCCATATTGGGCTACATAAAATCTGGGGCGTGTTTCAGATGTCTGCTGTAAATAACACATTAAAGCCAAAGCCCTTAAACATCCAGATAAAACAATGTGAATTTACTATCTAATAATAAATACACACATGGAGGAGAACTATATACAGTGCCTTCATCTGTGCCATGCACGACTTTAGAGATCATAATGCACTATGGATTATTAAACTCGAAAGATAAAGAACCCACGAAAAAGAAAAAAAAACACTTAATTTGAATTATCTCTCTAATTCTAACTAATTATTCAATATTCTTTATCAAAAAGAAGTTTGCGTTTGGCACAGAAAAACAAACAATGAGATTATGTTTTTTTTCCCCCTTTTTTACGTGTTACGTACATAAATGTATTATAATCTGCCTCTTTAGCCCCACACCTGGCCATATCTTTAGACACACCTGTCAATATAGGCAGTGGTAAAGAAAGATTAGAGGATAAACACATGAAGGTCCACTGGCTAAGCCAGCTCTCCCTTGTTAAGATATGAATTAGTGAGTCTGTCATTTAGCCTGTAACATCTCAGCTAAACTATACTATAGACTGTAGCTGAACAAATATGATAAGCAGCAACATGTCAAACTGCCAACATCTTCTTAGAGGTGAATACGCAGGAAAAGCAGAGCAATTGTTCTTAAAGTGTGATGCTCGTCTTGTGATGAATGTTAATGTGCCTTAGAACAGCTCCCAACGGTGCTGTAGGTTGTGTCAGAACCACAACAGCCTCTGAGGATACAGGAGGTAAGTTGCTCAGAGTGGTTTCATACACTACAGTAAGAGAGGTAAAATGGTATTTTTGTGTAAGAACATGACTGCAAAACCTCCATGTAAACACATGATGTATCTAAGAACCGACAGAAGATGCTGCTGTTTTTTTTTTGTCTTTTCCAATATCCTGTACATCCCACATGGAGAGATTACAGTTGAACTGTGCTTCTGCATGGAAGTAAATTTAGACTAAAAAATTGCTCTCTGAAAGCAGCTCAGATCATTAAAACAATGAACGATGTAGCAGATTAAAGTCAAGGAAAGTAAGAAAGCTCCTTGTCCATTAGGAAAACATAACATTTTTTATGTATTCAATCATGTACCTGTATTTAAAATATCGGTTAAGTATTGAATGTACAAGCTAAATGAGAAACATGTTTTCAGCAGATTAACACAAATAAAAGAGTTTTATGATATTTATCGACTAAATTCTTCAGTAATTTAAATAGTTTTTTACCCATCTTATAATATAGACATTTTTCAACACAATCCACAGTGTAACTGGAGGTATCTATAATGTGTGTCTCTCCTTTTTAAAGTAACTGTTAGGTGCCACAATACAATAATCTGTAAATCCCCAGAACTGTTTTCAAGGTGGTTCAGTGTCTTTCAGTCTCTGTTGACCTACTTCAGTGCACATTCAGCAGCAGTGTGAGCCACATAGGAGCCTATGTGACAGCTACCGTGATAAACTAGCTGTGCTCCTGTCGGCCTCTTAACATATAGATCACAGACTCTGAATCTAGGGCGCTCGGGTGGTGCTCAAGCTACCACTGTGGTCGCTTACTAGCTGCTGAAATTATTAAAAAGTTTCAGAAACACAACATCTGGAGCTTTCTTGCCACCGCAGACAGTCAGATTGATTTCATCAATAATCAAATTAAACATTTGGCTGCTTTAACTTCATGCTAGCTAGTGCTAGCTAGTTATCCGTCTTTGTGAGCGCTACGGCAAATAGCATATCCAATAGCACAGCCTCTAAGAGCATATCCTCTTGGAGGCTGTGTATTGATTTCCCTCCCTCCTCATCTGTTCCTTTCACTTTTTCTGCATGTTCCCTCGTTTATCTAGGAATAGAATATCTCAGTAAACCCCAAAGGAGATTCACAGGTTGCTCCTGTGAAGTGTGGCGGATGTAGGAATGAAGATAAATTGGACAGCCTCACTTCTTGCAGAGAAGGAGTGCTTCCAATGCACACGCAGCCTGTACTGGGCCTTTGTGGGCGTTGTACCGTATTTTCCAGTTTTCCCATTGGAATATAAAGCTGTGGCCTTGTTTCTGAGGATTAATGTGGACATCCATGGTGGAACCTTTTGTAAGTAGGCCAGTACATGTTTGAGTTGTCCACCTGCAGGATTAGAGTGTATCTGAACTAAACCAAAGCCTGCAACAAGCAAAGAAAATCATCCTACCGTACTGTAACAGTGCAGGTATGACAAACTGCAGTGTTAGAAACATACCGATGCATCGTAATTCCATGATACAGGCAGGCATAAAGGGGCACGCTGAACCTAGAGAGCATTAGAGCAAATTATTTATAATAATAATAATAATAAGTTTATTTGATATAGCACCTTTCACAGACAAAGTCACAAAGTGCTTCACATTGGTAAACATGTTGTGGGACCATGAATACTGGATGTCTCTCTGCCCTGCAGCCATGAATACCCTCGCTGTCCCTGGAGAAGACCCTGTTTACAACCTGCACGCAAGGTTTCAGAGGGCACTACTGTCCAACATTAACAAGTGATCATCCCTTCTAAACTGTTAACGTTTATTAGTAGTCGTTATAATTACTAATGCAATGAATCCCTCTGAGTATTCAGGGTTCCCGATGGAGGAGCAAGAATAGCACATTTGTGTTTTTAATAGTTGAGGGTAAAGAAAAACATCAGGATGTGTGGCTTCTTTAACTCACACTGGAGGGAGGGATGAAATACGTACCGATCTTTTAGTGCAGGGGTGTCAAACATACGGCCCGTGGGCCAGAACTGGCCCGCCAAAGGGTCCAATCAGGCCCACTGGATGACTTTCCAAAGTGTGAAATTTGCAGAGAAGTAATTAATTCCAATTGCAAATTTACGACTTTAATCTCAGAGAATATTCAAGTTCTTTTTCCGTAAATTTAATTTTTTTTCTCTGAATATTAATCTCTCCCAGGTACATTCTTTTTTTTTCTTCCTACAATGGCTTTTGAACGCTGTCTTTGCAGAAGCAACTTACGTTTGCCAACATCAAGCTGACAAGAAACTCTGTGGCAGATAAAGTTTCCAAACTTTCTGGAGAGGTTTACTGGTCTAGCCCACTTGAGATCAAATTCGAGGTATGTGGTCCATGAACTAAAATTATTTTTGACACCCCTTTTCTAGTGCGACCACTTCTTCACTGGATCCAATTAATCTTTCGATATGCACTTCATGCTGTTGGATGAATGTCGTTTTATCATGAGGGGAGAACTCTCCCCCCGTTACAGCACTCCAGCAAATGAGCTGCAATCAATAGACTAAATGGCAATCGGTCCGAGCAATAGAAGGTCAATGTCAGAAATAGCAACATCATGATATTCTAATGCTAATTCACTATGGGGGAAGTCAATCATATATGTCATATCACAGTGATACATCTAAAGCTCCAGTGTGCTCTACATTAGAAAGAAGTAATGCTGGTTGCTAAATCATTAATCTAGCGTGCTCTCAAATGTAATTATTTTGCAAGTCCAGGAATCCATTTATCTTACTTGGGGCATACAGTTCTTCAAATGTTCATATCACTTGCCTCTCTTTCTCCTACCTATAGCAGCACTATCATCTATATATTTGTCTCTTTAATGTACATGCGATTAAATCACGTATAAGCCTGCTATAACTCAGTGGTTACAGCTGAAATATGTTATGAACATGTCTGCACTGTGTGATTACAGAAAACACACATCTCAACCTATTTACACTGAAGCAATGCTATTCCACCTTACCAAGACAAATCTCCGTCATTACTGTTCACAGCAATCAACCAAATAATGGCCACCGCCACTCGCCACTCTCTGCAATTTTTTCTGTATTTAGCCATAACACCTCTCTTCCTCTGTGACAGCCTGCCTTACTTTACATTGCCTTACGCAGTATGAGAGTGGTGGGGTGTTTGCCAGCATAAACAGATGTTTTGAATCTAAAAGATACACAATCACTTAATTCTGGCAATTCACATGCTGAGCAACGCAGTCTGATTGAATCCACAGTAGGAAGGGAGGATCGCTTGAAGGGTTTCTTTCCAAAAGAGCTTTATTTAACAAATCTGAAACGTGTAACTCAGTGAGTAATGCAGATGACATTATCTGCTCTTTTATAATATCACCATAACGCCCTGCAGGTCTTTTTAAGGACAGAGCAGAGAGAGATATTAGAATAACGATTCACAATTTGTTACGGCTCTCTATTTTTCACTTTAAATCAGTCACAAGAAACTTTTTCCTCCCTCTTGTAAAGACATATTACATATTTAGTACCAGCAACGATAATTGGATGAATCAGTTCAGAAGCTGCTGCAATAAAAGTGCTTATTAAGCATTTTGGAATAAAACCCTTCAAGTGCTATAAAGATCTTTGCTCTTTTAGAATTGAGGAGCTATTGTATGCCAAACTCCATTTGCTTCAAAGAAAGCACTCTTTAATACAATATATTTTATATGAAATTTAAACATTGATTCAGAGTTTAATGAGATATTGGCTTTTAAAAAACAATGTATATCATTTGTATGATAATGCCATTTTAAATTGAAATGAATATTTTTGGCAACTACAGAGAATTTGTAGTTAAGAAAAGAGCTTGACGTCTAGTTTTTAAAAGAACTATCTGACTGCATGTGTGTCTACATACAGTCAGTGTATTCCTCTGAAATGTAAGTTTTGTCACACAAAGTCCTAGAGCCGAAAGAGAGAAGATGATTTGTTAAAACTGAATTAATATCTAGAAGATGTAGGCTGCATTTCATCCAACATCTCCCAACAGTGACACCTTTTCCTACAATGACACCGCAAAATATTTTAAGTGACCTCAAAAGTGAAATACACACTTGTTGATATATCAACAAGTGTGTATTTCATATATATATATACACACACACAGTATATCAACAAGAGAAATGACTGATCTGGTTGTACTAATCAGATTAGAGAAACTATGTACACTGTAAACCTTTGGTGTAAATTTACAGCTCAAATCTCATAGTTTCTTACTGTTTTAATGTTATACAGGATCATACTATGAATGGCAATGCATTCTGGGAGAAAATAATATCACTGCACTATCTGCAAATGTTATAGATTACAGGCATTTACTGTTAATACCAATGCATCTTGGGAAAATAAAATAAAAGGCGGGGATTTTGCTGCAGCCAATTTTTTACTGTAAATCCAAATAATACAGTAAGAAACTGTATGTCTATTTACAGTAAAATACCGTAACATTTAAAAACAGTATACGTACTGTAAATAAACAGTAGTTTACTGTTGAAGCGGCTGCCAGTATATTACTGTAAGTTTACAGTGAAAAAAAAGTGTATGTTTCACGTTAGAGCCATTAGAAATATGTAGTCCCACAGAATCATTGGATCCTGATGTTAAGTTATTTCTAAATTGTTCATCATCGTCTTTCATCCATAACTCTTCTCTGTTTTACAGAACGGCAGTCAGCTGAGCTAAATAATGAACAATGATTGTACTTTTTCTATGCCGTTTGTTCTGCTGTGATAACATTTCTAACTCAAACTTACAGATGTACATTTATTTGCCATTATTCTAGATGTTCCCAGAAGAAGACATATTTGAGATTTATTGAATGTTTAGTATATGTGTGAAAAAAAAATCATATACACAGACCATAAGTTCTATTAACTGCATTGCAAAAGCTGTGATTTTTAAAAGCAATGTACAGTAATTTCTTTATCAATTTTATGGTACATAATATGTTCTGCAATCTTGCAGCTGTGGTTCCTTTCCTTTTGTTTGTGTTCTGGAGCCTATGCTTTAATAAATACATTTTCTACGGTACAAAGGGAAGCCTAGTACGCAGTGCTTGATGTGTCTAACTGGTGTTGCTGTGGATGGCGGCAAAACCAGTAGGCAAATAAGTTCTGCTCCCTTCTTCTTCTGGTGTCTTTTTTTATTTACAAACAACATAAAAAAAATACTCTCTACATATTCTGTCTGCCTCTTATTTCAGTACATAAAGCTCTTTTCCATCCTATTTCTACTCTTGCGCTCGGAGTTCTGTGTCTTCTTGTGATGTTTTCAAGAAAGAAAATGGAGCTTGTGTTGCACCGAAGGTAAGACACATCTGGATGACAGCTAATGCTTAAAGCTGCTCTAATCAACATTTTAGAATGACAATGGATCAAGTATTTGTATTTGTATGTATTATAAGGATCCCCATTAGCTGACGCCTAGACGACCAGCTAGTCTTCCTGGGGTCCAAAACAACATTTAATCAGACAACATTAAAGCATTTCATAACACATACAGAAAGAATAGAAACATAACAATATCTGTGTATAAAACTAAATTACAAGGAAGCAACCAAAATAAAAATAAAAAAGCAAATAAAGAAATATATTGAAAACAAAGTTATATATTACTGTATATACATAGGTAACGCAAAGGTAGTTCTTTTTTAAATATACCTTTCGTGTGATAAAACATATGTTACTTGGGATATTATTCCACAAGCAACAGTGAGTGACAAGCCCACAGAGAGTTATCAATCAGTTTCCCTCAGTTCTGCAGAGCATTTTAGCATCTTTTAGCTTGTTGTTTGGGTTTTACAGTCTGGAACTTTACTGTTGTGCTTCACTCCCACTCATCAGCAATGCAGCTGTTTTCAGTGAAAAGCTCTAAAACTTCACTGAACACTTCCTTCCCAGGTGGACGTCAACACAACTCCAAATGAATGCCGATATTGCTCCGTTCAACATATCAACTTCAGAAGGCGATAACGTCAATTTTGTGTTTACACGCTGCCACCAAGACGTAAAAATAAATCCAATTAATACAGATTTAAGGAGAGAAGTTTACAAAAAAATGGAGCATTCCAGTTCTGTTGCGTGCACTGCTAAACTAAAGATTGCACTCTGTAGAAACCTGATAAAACAGTCAGCAGCTTCAGTCATTCCACATTTGAAGTCAGGGTCAATTATGGAGGAATTTGGTAATTTTTGTTGCAGCGTTTTATTCCCAGTAGCAACAACAATGTCTTTTGAATTTTCTACAACTCTGAATTGTACCTCTGACTGGAGTCTTCTTCATAACAACGGCAGATGATGCCCGTCGGTATTGTAGTATTTAGAGCTATCCGCTATATGCCAAACTGAAAGAAAAAAAAAACATCAGACATACAGTTGAAATGATAATTGATCACAATTACATAAAATTACATTATCATTAAATTAACACGGAGGATCCTCCCACTACATCTTTATAACGTGATTATATAGATTATATAGTTTTATTGTTCCAACATAGTGACATAAATAATATTTCACTGTCTCTGTATAACAGAGGGTGAGACAATGTTTCCTTTACGACAAACGCTGGTGTTTTTGTAATTTTTGTCGGTTGGGAATTCACTAAGTCCTCCAGAGCTGCAGCACAGGATGAACTCTGATTTAAATTGGAATAAGTGTTGTGCTGCAGCTGAAGCAGAGAGCAGCATCCAGAGCTGCTGTGTGGGCTGACGAGGACAGATTAGCATAATGAGGAGGCAGCTCCTATAGGTAATCTTCTGAACATACAAATGTGAACTGAGAGCAGTGTATCAGGCTGAGTGTGAATGAGATTGTGCAAAGAAGATGGCAAAGAGAAATGAGTAATGCAATCCTAAATGTGTGTTTATAAGACAGACAGAGACTAGTCACAGTGTTTCTCTGTGTGATTACCTCCATCGCAATAGTTTTTTTTATTCATTATGTTAACACTTATACTGTAAATGAAGTAAGTTTACAGCTAAAATATCACAGTATCTTACTGTTTTGATGTTATACAAGATCATACTGTAAATGGCAATGCATTCTGGGGGGAAATAAGGATATTACAGCACTATCTGCGAATGTTACAGATTTCAGGTATTTACTGTTAATACTTTCACTTGATAAATCTGTCTAGTCTGGCTATCACCAGACCAAGCTCAGTAGATTTAAGATTGAACATTAGTCTGGGGAGTCTGCTCTGTATTTTCTCTGCACAAGAGGCGTGATCAACGGCCATAGTTCAAATAACTCTGTACGCAGTTGGATAGTCCTTCAACCAATCAGAGCAACGATCCGGGTGACGTAGCAGCGACAGCAGCATCAACGGGTTGCTGCGCTTCGGTGGCCGCTATGTTGAATGTAAATAAAAAGCTGCTTGGTCGCTTCTCTATCGTCATTGTGTTAAACCAGCCAATAGCGCGCCAGGTGGATAAGCCAGTTAGTGATTGGTCCCCGCAAAATTGTTTACGGAAGCAGGATAGATAAACGTACAGGTTTCCAGCCTGAGCTGCAGGGAGAAATCAAATCACCAGCAGATCAGGCTGGGTTTACCCAGTCTATGTTAATACCAATGCATCTTGGGAAAATAAAGGAAATTATACATTATAGGGAATTACACTGTAATACACACTACAGTAAGAAAGGGTATGTCTTTTTACAGTAAAATACCTTAAACTTTAAAAACAGTATGCTTACTGTAAATAAACAGTGTAGAATTGGATGTGACATACTTTTTTACTATCCAACCGGAGTACAGCAGTGTTCCAGTAAGTCAAATCTACACTGAACCTCTAACCAACACAAGGTTATTTTAGGTTACTTGTTTTATGGAAACATAGTCTTCTTGTAAATATTATAATCATTCATTAATTTGGTTCCAAAATGTAGCAACAAAATGTATGTTCTGTATAGACACATGTTTCACTTTAATGCTATTCATGACTTGGGAAAGGCTGAGGCCCAACCTCATCTGTAAGTTTAAACATTACATGAACTGATTCATCTCCCCCGAGTTAACTCCATGCTAATGATGCAGCGATGTCCTCGCAGTAACAGATCGTCTGCATGATTCTACATTTACATACTGCTCATTTAGGAGACAGACTTTTCCATCTGTCACAGGTCGCTGATCTGTACCGCAATAAAACAAAATCTGTATGTGGGCAATACCACCGGCTGAAGACATGAACAGAAATGAACAAAAATGAATACATTTACAAATAAATATACACACATACATGTTACATTCACATAACAATAAATCCATTCCCCAGATAGACAATCAAAAACTCAGAGAGATTAGACGTGTTACATCAAAGGGTACAATATAGAACAAAGGTATGTTACATAAACAACTCATATTAATATAACATAGGCCTACATACACAATATGTATATATCTCTCTCTCTCTCTCTATATATATATATATATATATATATATATATATATATATATATATATATATATATATACATGATTATAGAGAACACACAAAACACAACATATCCCTGTAAGATACCATTACACTAGTCATCCCCCACCATTCAAACATTTAGTTCTGTTCTTTATTCTTGGTATTTTCATGTTTATTCTTTATTATTTTTATTAACCACTTTTACTCCAAGTTCAGGCCTTTTCCTTCTTCATTAATAGAAATCTGACTCCTCTTTATCCTCACAAAATCTGCATAAGCCAAACTGCCGAATGCCCCATATTTTAACAATTTCCCCAGAAGGTAAATAACTGTAAATAGTGTATTGCTTGGAAGTATTTTCAGCAGCGGATCAAGGAGTATTGTAGTAATTATTTATGTACAACAGCACAGCGGTGTATTTGGGACTGAGTCTAAACAGACTACAAATGTGTGTGTGCTTTTCTTTTTGCATTGTTTCTGTATTTGCAGCGCGTTTGCTAAATGCTGCGCATGTGTTGTCAAATTTATGAAGATGTTTTCTTAATTTGCTTTTGTTTGCTATTTGTGAAAGTTGCAGTGCGTTTGCCCCTGTCGGCCACCGTATAAAGTAATGTGAAGTTTGTAACAAATAAGTAATGTAACAAAAGTCGGAAAGTTGGAACAGCAGGTTGGACGTTTTCAATGTGGATTTCTGTCAGAGAAGCTCAGGGAAATGTTTGAATGAAAATGGAAGACTTGGCTGTACAGGAAAGTTTGCTAATAAATTCACTAAAGGCAACGCGGTGATGTCTATTCTGTGGGTATGTGACTGCAAACTTAACTAAAGAATTGGAAATAAAGAACGAGTCAAGACTAACTGTGCCTACTGTTGACAGAAGTGGATTTAATACAAGATTTGATTTTGCCACCAACAGAATTCAAAATACAAACCTAACCCTAACCACTAAGCCTGTCATTCCCATAAGACTATGGGATTTATTTTCCTATTTCAGACATTTTTATGACCAAAGGCTTCCTCTGTGGAAACCAGAAGAACCTCTTGCAGGTGTAGCTTAGAGAGTCATTTGTAATCACAGTGCAGCAGCCTCTCGACACGCTCGGCTCTGCCCAGCGGGGCGGACTATCCACCTGTCTCTGAGACCCCCAAAACATCACGCCGGCCCTGCCGGGAGACATTCAACTTTCCGTGATGTATGGAAGTCAGCCAGAGAACAAAAACACCCACAGCACACCGTCCAGACTGCCTCAGGCTGCTACACATCACAGTCACAGTGGAACAACAAAACACACACGAGTCACTTCTCTCTCTCATGGTTACTTTTTGTTTCGTGAGTGAACATTTGTTTCAACATCTGCCAACTGATGGAAAAACAACATCTAGCACTGATGAACCCCAGTGAGTGTTTTTGGTGTGCATGTTTTTGGTGTGTTATATCATCATTCACATTGCATGAATCTCAGAATTGCTTTTTTTGAGTGGTCTTTTCTGCTATTGGTTGTGTCAGTTTGTCTAAAGCCTTTAAAAGATAAGCGGTCAAAACAAGGTGACAAGCTTGTCAGCTCAAAGGTAAACTGAGGAGCAATAAAGGCGATGAAGTAAAAAAGGTGAAAATAAGATTCTGTTTCTTAGTAGTCTCACATTGCCAGACCTTCCTCCACAGCGCTGCGGAGGAGGGTCTGGCGAGTCCACACAGCATTCTGGGATGGGAGGAAAACGTGCTCTGGTTCATTGGCATTTTTTTAAACCAATCATAATCGTCTTCTTTTGCTTGCTCATCTTACTGTTTGTGTCTTATTTGAACAATTTGATCATGTAAAGCACTTTGCGGCTTTATCTGTAAAAGGTGCTGTCAAATAACTTTGATAAAAAGTGTGTGTCTGTTGCTTTACTCCCTTTCTTCTTTTTCTTCCATCTTGTCCCCGTCTTCTCTTATACACGTTTCTCTCTCTCCCTCCTTCTGTCCTTCCTTCATTGTAACAATGGACAATCGAAGAGGACAGAAGAAAGAGGCAAAACGTCAGGACTGAGTGGGATTTAAGACGGATTTGGTGATTTGGTGACCCTGAAGTGACATTGAGTCTCTGCATACCTCTGCTCTGCTTTTAAGTTATTATTTCCCGGGTCATTTAATAACTGAATGATAATCTGATCAGGCTAAGTGCTTGGAAATAAAGAGGATGACATGCAGCTTTCTTTATTCCTCCGGGCCAGACATACAATTTATGGGTTTCAATCCCAAATGCAAGTAACAAGTAAATTTCATTAGGAAAAATTCATCGCTCTCTGGATTGAGAAATGAAAATAATTATCTGCAGAAACGTCTGCAATAGTAGGCAAGGTATATTATACTAGCTTACAATTTAAATATAACCAGAGAGCGAATCGGCAACCAGATTGTGAGAGTGTCTCTTCTTTTCAACAGTGGATGACCAAACTGAGGCAGAACAACTGCTCCTTTAAATGGAAAAACACATCATGGACTAAAAATGAATGAAGGTGGGGAAAAACCCTCTGTTTTCTAGACTATCATCTGAGTGGGAAATACTACTCATGTCTGTAACGTTGCGCTTAATATGAGGCCAAAGCTGGTTAGCTTAGCTCAGCATGATGACTGGATACAAGAGGGAAACAGATCAGATTTAGATACAACTACAAATGGCTGGAACTCAAAGGCATGAGGCACATGGCAACTGGGACAAATGGACCTTTTTCACAGCAGACATTTTGACTTGTCATAGTGGGAAAAGCACAGCTGAAACTGATAACCTTAACGATGGCTCAATTCCACCAAGTGTCCCAGTAAGCTATTTCAGTGAGTCAGCATGCACAATGGGCCTCTCCTAAGTGGAATGCAGCCATCATTAATGGTTTTGAATACACCTGTGCTTTTCCTACTTCGACATGTCAACGTGTCTGCCGTGAAAAAGGTCCATTGACAATGAGTGTATGGAAAAGAGCGGGGTATAAACTGCAGGGCTGATGAGGAAAGTGGAAACAGATTAGTAGATGGGTGTGGCAGTCAGGTGATAGCCAAGGGGCACCACATTGTCTTAATACGGGCCTGGTTTTACACCGTTCCGAGGAAATATGTCGTTCAACATGGAAACCGTAGCAAAACAATGCACACTGTTTTGAGACTGAACGTGCCCCTGGTGGATAAATGGCAATGAAGGGGCCTGGGGCCCGGGCAATAGGTAATATGGGCTGGAGAGGAGAGCCAGACTGTGACATTGGCACGTTATAACTTGTTTGTTTCATCTGTACAAGACCTGAATCATGTGAACGACATCTGGTTTTATAGGAGGTTACAACACAGTCAAAGCACATAATACAATAAAACATTTGTTCAATTTTTTTGACTTAATGTTGTGAAGTAAACAGTAATTACACCATTCACATATAGCTGAAATATGCATTTAATCGTTTTTTTGTCGATGACGTTGCATTGAGTTGCTGTAGTTGCTGCAGTAGAGCCAGGTTCAACATTTGTTTTGCCAGCCGGTTATTTCGCCTGACCCCTCTGCATTGGGACGCCCACTGTGACCATGCAGTAGTCTCATTAAAAACAAATGATCAACTGCAACAACTAAAGCCAACCCCAAAGTGTTTTTTGGTTGTACACCTTTGTGTGAACTCAGCAGCGTCTTAACCATGTCGTCCATTGTCTATTTACAGCCCACTTCTTTAATCTCAAGGCCTCAGCTGCCTCCTTTTTTCTGTTTTTGGCCTCTGCCTGTGAAAAATGCCCTTGCAGAGTCCTGGAACACGGACAGCTGGCTGGGCAGCGCTCGAGAGAAATGAAATCCTGTCAGTTCGGATGGAGCCACTTGTTGTCGAGGTCAGGGGTCGAGTGAATGTACTTTGTTCCATGAAAATGGAAGCCTTGAGGAGCATTGAGGTTTTCTGGATGGACAGTTGGAATACAAAGGGCCTGTTTATGCAACATACTCAGCGTCGGCTTATCGCCCTTTACATAAGTCAGCTTATGGAGCAAGAGACCTTCTGAAAACAGGAGAGGTTCCGCCGAAACATAAAACTGGAATACACTGTCATTATTAGAGAGAGAGGGGGAGAGAGGAACAAAGTGCACTGCCTCTCCTCTGGCGACAAATTCTGCAGGTGAATAACATTAAATCCATTTTATTCTACCACCATATTGCATTTATTGAATTGTTTCATATTATCTGACTGTAAAACAATGATGTAACCACGTTGAAAGCGTTTTGAAATAAAAGGGAAGGGAAGATAACATTTACTGTGAGAAAGGGAGCGACACCATTACTGTTATGCTGACCCATTTCTGTGAGTTACATAACATTTAGAGCACAGTCCCTTTTTGGATTACTGTGAACAGCACATGCATTTTTTAAATAAATGTGTAAAGATAGATGGAGGTCAGGGAATGTAGGGAAAAAATATTAAGAGATAACAGGTGGGATTCTGACCTGCTGAGGTCCGTCCCTGCTAAACAGATCTGGACATGCCAACGCAAAGAAGTTATCTACAAAGGGAAGGCCCAAGGAGCAGCAGTATCCTTTCTGCCAAGTATACAGTTGTCTGATCCGATGGAATTTCATGTCACCATAACAGAGTCCCAGGAAATTTCAATGTCATGATGACATTTTCATTTTCCTGATTTCTGAGCAGCAAGGACATTCAACCCAACTTTTAGTAAGTAACAATAGATGCAGAGCTGTGATGACAGAAGAGCACGGGGAGACAGGAAGTTCTGTCCAGTACTCGTGCACAAGCACTGCAGATGGTTTGTGAGTTTGGCAGAGAGATGTGACGAACCTCGGAAGAGCCCACAATGAGAACTGAGGGCTTAATGCTGGGAGAGGAAGAAGCAGATGATTGGCGGATCCAGGTAGCTGGGCCAGCACGGGGTGATTGTCTCTCTGAGTGATGACACTGTTTCCGAGCAGCTGCAACAACGTGATCCTGGAGGTCAGATGGATTTCGCTCAATGCCAATTCCAGATATTGGAGTGATAGAGGGAGTCCTTCTCACTCATCTGCAATCCCAAGTGGAGCCTTCTGTAAGCGGTTGCGGAGCAATCCCATTTTCCACCTGAGATGTCAGCGGTGTAGAACAGGCCAGGTTCTTAGGCTTGGCACCCAACTGCAGCCAGGGACCATATCATAAAAAACAAAATGTAACTGCAGCATCATCAGTTTCTCGTCTCTTCATTGGTTTGGTGGAGGATTACAATTCTTCCCTGCATGCAGGTCTGAGATCTTCTGAGCAAGGCTGCTGCAACTCAGGCAATCTGTGAATGGAACAGGTGTGTGGTTGGTGGTGGTGTGCAATTGGTTTATCAGACCTTGTTAGCTGAAAACAGCTGCCACCTGCAGCTGGAAACAGGGTTGATAAGAGTAAAGTTTGCTGGCCAGAAAAAAAATAAAACACAAAACAAGCTAAAGGAGTCTTCAAGGCTTCAAATATCCATCCATCGTCTTCTGCTTATCCGTTGTCGGGTCGCGGGGGGAGCAGCTCCAGCAGGGGACCCCAAACTTCCCTTTCCCGAGCCACATTAACCAGCTCTGACTGGGGGATCCCGAGGCGTTCCCAGGCCAGGTTGGAGATGTAATCCCTCCACCTAGTCCTGGGTCTTCCCCGAGGCCTCCTCCCAGCTGGACGTGCCTGGAACACCTCCCTAGGGAGGCGCCCAGGGGGCATCCTTACCAGATGCCCGAACCACCTCAACTGGCTCCTTTCTACGCAAAGGAGCAGCGGCTCTACTCCGAGCTCCTCACGGATGACTGAGCTTCTCACCCTATCTCTAAGGGAGATGCCAGCCACCCTCCTGAGGAAACCCATTTCGGCCGCTTGTACCCTGGATCTCGTTCTTTCGGTCATGACCCAACCTTCATGACCATAGGTGAGGGTAGGAACGAAAACTGACCGGTAGATCGAGAGCTTTGCCTTCTGGCTCAGCTCTCTTTTCGTCACAACGGTGCGATACACAGGCTTCAAATAGTCAGGTGATAAATCTCAGTGGGTTTGTCACAACAATCGACACCTTACCTTACACCTGATCTCATCTCATCCATTTTTAACATAAAATATTGATTGGTGCAGCCTTGATCAAAGTGAACAAGTGATGCTGTTTACTTGTAATGGACTGATAAGGGACTTCATCATAATAACAGGATGGAGGAGGCTAACTAAGGCAGTGGGCTCACATCTGGTTTCCACAACAGAGGTCACATTGACAGACAGGAATTATGATGTTAGTCCTTCATCAAGGATACGTTTTCTGGATGAATGCATCTTTTGGATTCTACACTTGCCTGAGATCACACTCAACACTGCAGCTAAAATTGCTGTACGTGCAAGTTAAAGTTTCTCTCAACCGAAGCAAATTGCTAAAGCATGTCTCAGGGAGGGGGGAGTGTTATTAATCCACGTTGCTTGCCATAACTGTTTCCAATTGACAATCCTACTCAGCCAAACCCCCAGCCTCGAGAACTCTGGGCAGAAGGACTGGTCTGCCTCAACCCGCAGGCAGATGGCTGCCCAGCAGGACTTCAGGACGAGCGGCAGCCCTCCTCCGACGGCCAATTTATCTCTGATCCAGCAGCCTGAACTCTAACCTACGTCTAAATGAGGGCTCGCACACACAAGGCACTCTGGGAAGGCGGCCCTGCGAGTCATCAGGAGATGAGAGAGGACAGTGCTGAAATGGAAACATGGCATTTACTTTCCAGTTAGCTGTTAAAAAAAGGATAAGACCTGACAATGAGAATAATCCTGGTCTGGATGTGGAAGTCACCTCTTCAGCTCTACATGTAAAGATGCATAAAGAGGGTGCATGTTGACTTCAATTCTCTATAACAAATACGATAGCTATAGAGCTTTGTTCTGAACAGCCATGAAAGTGAATGAGATAAGAACGTAAAAGTGTTAATGATTTTAGCAGTTTGTGTGGTTTTGGAAATTATACAAAGGCACTGTTAGGGGAAAATAACAAAATGTCCAAAAAATATAAAAGCTGCTCCTGTGAAAAGTCTATCATATATTAATTTACTTAGACTGACCCTATAAACAGTTAGTATTGGTAAAGTTTTACCCACAGAGGGTACCGATATCCGGTCTGGCCAATGGACTAAGCTAGCTTGAAGACCCAGGTGAACTAGATGCTGATGACCCTCATATGTCCACCAGTCAGCCAAAAAACATTAAAGGTGTCCTGCCACACAAAACCATTTTTACTTGTATTTTTGAAATATGTTAGGTCCATATGTGTTTGTGTTATGTGGTGAACTGCTACCTCCTCTGTCAGCTCTAGCCACTGAAAAGAAATAAGCGGAGAAATCAGGCCAATTAAAAAAGCTGGTCAGTCTGACGTCATGTTGCCTGAGCTCATTACTATTCATGAGCTCGCCCAGTTGAGCTGGGTAAAGGATGCTGATAGCCAGGCTGTCATTGGCTAGCTGTTAGCCAATCAGAGTCAAGCAGCTTAGCTCGTTGAATATTAATGAGAACTGGCACAAATCGAGCTGAGTCTTCGTGCAGGCTTTCTATACGACGCTAGAATGGCTTGATACAAGGTAACCAAGGCGTTTTTTCCACAATAAATGTTACAGAGTCCATGGTAGAACTTCAGACATTACCACAAAGTAATGAAATACGTGTGTCAGGGCACCTTTAACATATGGGCCTATATGTAGAAGCAGGGATTTTACAACAGGGTCATTTGGTGCCAGAAAGAAATGTGTTGATTAAAGATTAGCTACGACTATTTATATCAATGTTAAAAATGTCAGTACAAATAAAATAAAGAACTGCTGTCCTTGACTGAGGGAGATTTATTCTGAAGTTAAAATGTGAAGATTTGTATTTTGATTAAAATCTTCAAATGGTACTTTTTTGTATATGAATAAAAATGTTCATGAATGATGTATTTTGCACGTCTGTGATTTTCCTGAAAGTTTGCATGGACGTTTCCAAGAAATATGTAATTTAGTATGAAATTATAGTGTTTGATTGCTATACATTAATGTCCATGGATTTCAAATGTAACCATTATTTTAGTAAGAGCAGAGCAGGTAAGCTGAACAAGCTTTCAGTTTCATTTTGTCTATGTGCAGCACACAGTTCAACATACAAGGAAAATAAAGATATAAATAATAATTCAGTAAATAATGAGCAAACTACAGTTTTCCTTATATTCACTACCAAATTACAGGAAACTGTGTAAGGAATTATTATAAAATGAGTTGGAGTGAAGAGCCTCTGAAATAAAGCATTACTAAAAAAGGCTTACACCTCAACGTGACATTGTGTCAGTGTGTAGAAATGCTGCTCACATACTAGCATTGAATGGGAGTACTTTATTGTAACTGTAATGTACCGTATAATAAATTAAGCTCATAAGTATTGACTAATTGATTTCATATATTGACCACACTCAAATTTAAGTGCCGCTTATAACAGTAAAACATCCGCAGTTCAAGACACAGCAAAATTCGGTGTTTCAAATTAATATGTGTCAAATCACAAGGGAAAGTGGGCTTTTATGGTACCAGGTGTTCAGAAGATTTAAGGATTAAAATAAAAGTAATTTGTCTACTTTAAAAAAAAGGGATAGATTTGCCTAACCTAATAAAAACTAGGATAAAAAGCAGTTTTTTTTTTTTAGTTTCATCTCTTGTTTTTGATTCATAAATCCCTCTCTAACCTCCCAGCTGTGGTAACAGAAAGTAGCACAGACTCAGTCCATGTCTTCATCAACAGTGAAGGTCAAGAGAAGGATGTCTTCCTTTGTCGCTGCCTCTCACAGAAACTGAACTTGCACAAACACACACACACACACACACACACAAATAGGGCTATATCCTTCAGTTTGTGTACACATGCTGCCACAAACTCAAGATACTGCTGTACACAAATATCCTGCACCTACAAACACACACACACACATTAATGTACACATATAAATGCTGAATATATGCACACACCAACGAAGTGCACAAAACCAGCTCTTATTGTCGGTCTTCCAGGCTTTAATAAACCAGGACTCTGAAAAAGCTTTCGGGATATTGAGCGATCCAAACAATGAGGGGAAATGGCATTGGGGTTTCCATGGCAACTGCTGCAAGCTGCTAAGAGGGCTGCTTTGAAAACATATGTCAGACTTGACTGGTCTGTTCACAGTGAGCCTAGCAACAGCTTCTCTGTGCAGCCTATCACACTGTCTCGCACAGCGTTCGCTGTTCTAACATTTGACTTGCTGTCTGTCAGCGGTCTGAAATGATTCAGGCAAAGAAAACTGCTCCCATTAAGGAACAATAAGAAGGGAAAGAAGACAACTTTAGGCTTCCTGTCTGTGAAAAGCAGAGGTGTTTGTGTGGCCAAATAATTCGCTGAAAAAGTCATGTTTTCCTATATTCGACTTGTTTGTTTAAAGATTTTACTGCAGCAAAAAGACAGAAAGAAAGAACAACGGAGCCCCAAATCCCCAAATCCATAACAGCTAAGCTCTGTCTCAGAAAAGCAAACGTTCAACATCCACTGAGCACCAAAATATTATCTCCAACTTCCTTATATTGAGTAACAAACGTCTCACTTGCCGCAACGCTTAACAATCCATCTCTCACCTGTCTTCTCCCCTCTTTCTTTCATACAGGGGATTTAACAGGTGTGAGTCAGAGAGCTTTCACCTGCATGCAGCTGTCCAGATCCCTTGTGCAATATACATATATCCAATTAGTGGATTAATTGGTCAGTAGATTGACAGAAAATTAACAATTCAACAAGTCAATTCATAAGTAAAGCTGCCAGATATTCACCTGTTCCAGCTTGTCCAATGTGATGATTTTCTGTTTCATATTTTTTGGTTCATATCAAAACAAATACTGCATTTTTTTTTATTTATTTAAACACTTAAAATAACTTTTTTTTAAATTTTCTGATACATAACCACTTGTGTCTTACCCATCTGTAAGGTCGAACGTCTGACTTTGATACTTGACACCGTTGCTCGCATCTCGTCTCTGATCAACGTTGGGATCTTTAAACCTGCAGTAAGTATTCTTTTTGTTCCACTTGGGGGCAGCAGAGACAAGCTGTAAACACAACACTGACTATTATATGTTGATATGGCTAATATGTGTTAGCAAACAATTGTCTATTAACTCATTCAGCAGATACAGAATAACATTATAATTCATTTGGAGTTTTGTTTCTGGTCACCAGATGAAGTGCTATAATTGCTCTACTTCTAACTCTGATTTGGTCTCCACCAGCTCTTGAGTGTAAAATCTGGACCTTTAACTGCTAAATGCTTACCTGACGCGCCAGATGGTTTGTTACACAGAACCATCTGAGAAGCTGTCATTGGAAACTGTTTGGAAAAAGGCAGGCACAAAAAAAATCTTGCAGATACCTGGCAGGTGATTGGATGAACCATCTGTCTATCACGTCCACCATTGTTGTTTTAAAATGAACAGTCGCGACCGTCACACACACACCTAAACCACGCCCGTAGCTGCTGGTAGCTCCTCGTCAAACGCTGATTGATTTGCATTACTTAAAGCCTGACAAGATGGATTTTTGTGTGGTATGTGATCACGTGATTCTTGCCGGATAGCGCAAGGATCCAGCTGCCATGCAAGGTAAGGTAAATGCACCGCTACATTCACCAGCTAGGTAATTGTCTGCGATTTCATGCGCGTCATCATACAGCAAGTTTAAAGAGCTTTTTTCACTGAAAACACCTGCCTGTTGCGACCACACACTATCAGAATGAACCAAAATAGTTCATTTGTGGTCCAGCCAGCCAAAACAAGGAGCTAAAAGATTCTAAAAACAACAAAGAAACCAGGCCTTAATTATAACCAATGGCAGATCAAAAAATCCTAGCTCCTATGAACTGGCATTTTCATTTTGGAAGACACTGACAAACAATTTGGTTCAGCCGTATTCAACAAATTGTTTTGTTATGTAGTTTGTAGTGTCTGTTGGGTATTTTTCACTAGTGTCTGATACATTATAGATTCATAAATTAATTGAGTAATCACCTAATAAATTTATTTATCAATGGAAATAATAAATATTGAAAAAAGTATTGTAGTCGCAGCCCTAGCTTTTCATATTTTTTCAGATCTGCCTGTAAAATTCACAAATACTGCTCTGTTTGCCACCTGTATAAGAGCTTCTCTTTCTTTCTTTTTGTCCCATGTGGTTGCATTTGTTTGTCATTGCAGAGGTGGTGGGTGGGTTGTACCAGCAGCAGCTCAGTGCCATATCACTGCCACACAATGTGAAGAGCAAGGTGGGAGGGAGGGTAAGAAGAAAGAAAGAGAGAGACATGAAAATTGAAGGGGGAGGGAGAGAGGGGGGATATGGGAAGAGGGAGGAATTGGAAAACATGGAGGAAGGTTGATTATGGGGGAGGAAGAAAAGAGAGAGATGCGTCATACCAAAACATTAGTATGCAATCAAGTTGCTGGTGCGGTAAGGATTGTCGTTGTCTGTCGACAGCTGCCGCAGCCTTTCAAATCTACACTGCAATGTCACACACACACACACACACACACACACACACACACACACACACACACACACACACACACACACACACACACACACACACACACACACACACACACACACACACACACACACACACACACTTGCCCAGTGACACCACACAAACTCTCTCCATTGTCACAGAGAAAATAAAGGAAAATAATTACCATTTTCATGTCAGTTTGTGCAGAGGAGATTCATATATCCAGTTATTGATCTATGTCACACTTTCAGTTTCAGCAGACAGGCTTATTAAAGAGCTGGAGCTGGAAATGAGCCAAAGCTGCACACACACACACACACACACACACACACACACACAGACACACACGCATACACACAAATACAGTAAAAAGCAGTGGATACTAGTCTCTGTGTTCTCTTTCATGTAAAGGAATCAAGATAAGGACTGAGATAGATAGACAGACAGATAGATAGATAGATAGATAGATAGATAGATAGATAGATAGATAGATAGATAGATAGATAGATAGATAGGTAGGTAGATAGATAGATAGATAGATAGATAGATAGATAGATAGATAGATAGATAGATAGATAGATAGATAGATATAGATATAGATATAGATATAGATATAGATATAGATATAGATAGATATAGATATAGATATAGATAGATAGATAGATAGATAGATAGATAGATAGATAGATAGATAGATAGATAGATAGATAGATAGATAGATAGATAGATAGATAGATAGATAGATAGATAGATAGATAGATAGGAAAAAAAATTCTAATGTGGCCCTTCTGGCTCAGTAGAAAGAGAGTACGAGGAACTGGAGGGAATTTTTAATTTATTGTTTGTTTATTTGGCCCTTGAAAAAACAAAAGCAGTTGAGATGTTTGTTTTTAAAGAGAAGTAAAGTAAAATATAAAAATGTGCCGAGCAGGAAACCAAGGTGCTACAGCAGAGTTTCAGCTTCTCTGCGGCACATTTTAGGCTCGAGCCCTTTGTGATGTTTGTTCTTTCAACAGCATGCCTGAAGTGTGTGTGTGTGTGTGTGTGTGTGTGTGTGTGTGTGTGTGTGTGTGTGTGTGTGTGTGTGTGTGTGTGTGTGTGTGCGTGCGTGCGTGCGTGCGTGCGTGCGTGCGTGTGTGCGTATGCGTGTGTGTGTGTTTTGGGATGGGGGAGGGGGGACTCTAAGACATTGATGAGCTGCACCCCTTCTCTCTCTCTCTCTCTCTCTCTCTGTCTTTTTCTCTCTGTCTCTCTCCATCGCCGTGGTCCTTGGCAGGTCCACGTTGCCATGGCAACGCTCACATTGCCGCAGGCTGGCTGGAGCGAGGCGCGCTAGTTGAAAAAGAAAGCCATAGAGGGAAAAGAGAGAGAGAAAGAGAGAGAGAGAGAGAACACTGCAGAGGGAGGGGAGGGCAGGCAAGAATTGGTTCTCCAATTCATTACCCCTACAACACCTCCCCCCCAACAAACCCTCCCCCACACAGCACACCCCCATCCCATCTCCCTCCCCCCAAATCTTATCACTGGCGTTGGCTTGGCTCGGGCCGTGGAAAGGCCTCTGCTCTGCTCAGTAGTCTGAACACGTTGGATCCAAACTTCAGACTGCATTTATTATTCATCCTTCTCCTCGGCAGACAGCACCACAGCCTAACGCTACACACACACACACACACACACACACTGAACCTGCACGGACCAGACAGCGAAAAGCTAATACACACAGTATTACACGGAGCCCTATATTGCATCATTCTATTACCTTTGGATAGTCTATTACATTACAGCGGAGACACAGGCAGGTGTAAGATTACTGTCTGTAGATGCAGGTTACGGTACAGGAACTGAAGACGCCTCACTGCCCTTAGCTCACTTTTGACCCACTGTGAACCTTCCAGTTGAGTCTCTTGTAAATGGCCTCTGATATGTATGTTGGATAACTGACAGAGGTGATGCAGTTTGGTAAAATATCGTTCCTGACTGTCAAGATCAGAAAGTCCCACACGTTTGTTTTGTTGCCTTGAAAATATGAGCAAGTTTCTTAATTCTTATTTATGAGTTTTAAAAGATTTTCCCTGAAATTGTTTTCCACCCAAATGTTATGTTCCCACGCATCGAGAAGTTGTTGTGTTCCCTGCTGAAAAAAAGACACTGATCTGCAGCAAAGGAGTCCGTCTTTAGTTGATGTAACCTCTGAATATTCATCATGTAATATACCAGGAGGGAGAGAAAAGAGAGAAAAAACACAAAATACCTGCTGAATGTGGACAGTTCTTCACAGTAATTATAAAATAAAATTGACATTTATTTTATATACTATTGATGTTCTTATTTAAAATAGGGACTGATTCCCATTTTTGTAATAAAAAGCAGAGCATACTGAGGCCAAGTTCTCCATTAAACCTTGGCTGGTCCACATCATGCTCTCAGTCCAGCTACAGCACCCTTCCAGCTCCTTCTGTCAAATTTCACTCTGTGCTCCTTAAACATGAACCTGCCTCATTGTCTGCACCGAGCTTCTTCTCGGCCTTCTTGACCTCCTCAGCTGCTATATTGGGCAGTGGTGCATTCAATGGGACTGACACTCACTCAGGGTTGCTAAGATACAATATGGCTAATCAGGTCTGGAGTTAAATCCCACCATGACAACCAGAGCCTCTGTACCGTACCTGCTACTATTTTAGTTCTCTTTTCTCTACTGTCTCATTAACAAATTTAAGAAATATCAACGTTTCTATTTCTATTTAACCCTTGTGTTATCTTCCCGTCGACCATGCATCTTTTTGTTTTTCTGGGTCACCTTTTCTGACTTTTTTGTCACATTATCCGATGTTTTTGTCGATTTCTTTCTTATTTTTCTGCGCTTTTTCTGACATTTTTGTCACATTTTCAACGTTCATTCATAAAATTTCTTCAAACGCTGTAAGATTGAATAAAACACCTAAATTCAATGAACTGATCATTTATTTTACTTGTGAAGAGTGTTGCATGGAACCATCCATGTTATTTCTTTTTTTTGACAATTTGGTTGAAAGAAACCCAAAGTTCTGATATAGAAAGCTTTTGAAAAGGACAACCGGAGGGTTAAAAACAAAAAGGCTGTTGTTGCTTGAGGCTGCTCAGTTAATAAGTATTATGTATTATGTAAGTATTTTCACAGTTGTACAGTGATCAGAGCAATGGATCCGCCATGAGCCTCCCCTGAGAGAAGGTAACGCCACTGCACCTGTACTACTACATTATTGTTTTGTGTCCTCCACTGCTCCTCCACAAAGCATGCATCCAGAATAATGATGCCATTATCAGCTCCAGTGGGGGTAGAATGGAGCATTTCCAAATTCACTTAGAGTAACACCAAGTTTTATCACCACACATATAAAACTGTTGATCTCAAAAGAGAAAAGTAGACCATTCTGTTAAAAAAAAACAAAGCAGATGAACAACATTGGATGTTTGGTAGGTTCTGACTTATTCCATCCTTCCTATCCACTCTGCCTCCACTGCCACTTTATGTTTGCATGTACGTTTTGCCATATTGAAGGATATCCCACGGGGGTGTTGCAAACACAAGCTGTTGAAGCTAGCTTAGCCAACGTGCTAACATTAGAATTTCCCTTTATTGCTTTATTGCCTGCAATTCTGCTGCTTGTTTTCTATGCAGGTATACCACCAAGAAAACATCAATAACTCCAATTGGAGGTTAACTCCTCCTCATTGGCTGAACCTTGGCGAGCATCACATTTCAGAAGACAGTCTGATTGAACTCTGGGCGAGGCAAATAAGGCCAGGTCAAAAAGGGAAAATATCACTTTAGGCGCTTTTCCATTACATGGTACCTGCTCGACTCGCCTTGACTCTACTCGCCTTTTTTGGTTTTCCATTACGAAAAAAAAGTACCTGGTACCTGCTAACAGGTACTTTTTTTAGTACCACCTCCATCGAGATTCCAAGCGAGCTGAGCTGATACCAAAAGGTGACGTGAAAGCGGGGGAGTCCTGAACAAAGCCGCCATTTTTAAATAGTTTAGCCAGCTGTGTTTGTTTTTGCTGCCTCCAGCTTCTTTTAAAACAAAATGTGTCTTCTGGCTGTGGCAACAACAACACACCTTCGACGTTCTGTGTGTGTGTCGCGTTAGGTCACGGCAGTTTACTGCAGCGCCACTATGACAACCAGTCACGCTGAGGCGGTACTAAAATCTGCAATGGAAAACGGACGCACAGTGTATAGAATCGAGGCGAGTAGAGTCGAGGCGAGTCGAGCAGGTACCATGTAATGGAAAAACGCCATTTGTCTCCTAATTAACATGTAATCCTATATATGCATACAGCTAGGTGAGAAAAGTGTCAGTTGGCATCCACGGTGATGTCTGCTTCCTCTCTACAGTGGAAAATGTACCTGTTTGTTAACACGTTTCACCGAAGGACAGAGCATGATCCTCCAGCTGCAGTGTGAGTCCAGGTGAAGTGTCACAGCGTGAAGTGCTGGAAGGGAGGGACGAAGGTGATTCACCTTACATAATCAGGTTGATATGATTAGATTCAGGGTTTACACTTAGGGTCTTATTCATTGTATTTTTCAGACTGGCGAGCCAGGCACAGAGGGGCTGAAACTACGGTCACGATCACCCTTTAAATTTATGTGAGGAAATTGGAGTGAGCAGACTCATGTTTTCCATTTTAGATTTCATACAAACAGGTGATTATATTCACACCTGCAGGCAGCACTGTACAGCTGCATTCGTCTGGACAGGTTTAGGTAAAGTGCCCTGCTCAAGGGCACTTCAGCAGACATTTAAAGAAGCAGGGACCATGCTGCGTTCTAGTTGGACTGGGAAGTCGGAATTTCCGAGTTCCCAGTCGGAAATGTCAACTGGAACGCCACCTGGACTCGGATTTCCAAATTGGAAAGCCAGTGGAAGCTCTCCAACCCCGACCTCACGATCCAACATGGCTGCTCCGAGCATCAACACTACGAAATCTGTAAAAATATGCCGTTTATTCTTTTATTTGTGTCTCATTAAATCATCCACAGACAATACCGTCCATCTTCTATCAGTGGACAAGTTGCTATGCAAAATACCACATAATACCTTGTTACCAACTGATATTGCTCATGGCTAACCTGGCTAGAGTTCCCCCAACCCTTAAACGTAATGGTTTTTCAACATGTGTCTGGAACACAGTCACCTCGGGTGTGACGCTATTCCCAGTTCCGAGGTCTGACTTCCGAGGTCAATAGAACGCAGCATTAATCAGCCCTCCTACTCTCCCTATCATCATTTTCCCAGCAGGTGTGTGCATTTGAAATTGCTTGTCACCAACCTGCTTCTCCAAAAAAAGAACCTTATTTTTCCATTCATTGGAAGCACATGTAGTGAAGGAAGTGTAAATGAAGACCCAGCCAGAGCTTCTGTGCACAGCACGGAGAGACACCAAGCAGACAAAGGGCAGTAATGGCTGTGAGAGCAGATATATTGAGGGAGTTACAATTCTGTGACTCCATCCTCCTGTGTATTTCAGATTAAATTAGTCTGATAGTGAACTCTAAATGTGAGTGAACTACAGATCTTTGCGGGGTCAAAGTTTGGTACAGGTTTGCAAAACAGAACCATGTAGAATTTCAAAACTCCTGCTGGCAATTATGAGAATGAATGTCCCATTAGGAAGGTACTACGTGAGACATATTTCGGGTAGTATTAGCTTGACACGGGTGACTTACTCATCGCATCCCAGCTCCACCCTTTTGTTTAGGATTTTTTTGGATGCAAGTGGTGTTTTTAGCATTTAACATTTTGACATAACACAGAATTGGATCATTCAAAACGTGTAAACCAATGGGAAATCACGAGAAGAGAGGAATTCTATTTACTAGTTCAAAAAAATACGACAATTGTTTTTTTTTTGCTCTTACTGGTTTAACATGAAGTGACTGGCACAGAAACCATTTTACATTAAAAAAAAAAGGAAAAGAAATATGCTGAAAATGTAAGGTTGTTGAAAGGAAGCAGCTTCAGGAGATTCAGCCAACAGAGTAAAAATGATTCTTCATTTCACTGACTTAAACACTTAAACATCAAACACACACACACACACACACATACCACACACATTCAACATACCTGTGCGGATCCACAGAAATCTGGCATTAGATGTGACTCACTGGGAAACGCTTGATCCAGCATCTCTGCTTTAATGGCTGCCTGCTAAACTGAAAACCTAGATGTCATGATGGCAAGAAAAGTCCAATTCAGTGAGTAGAAAACTATTACTATATTATACTATTTCAAAAATTCTCTTTGGTATGTTAAGGTTACTCTTTTTTGTTGTTCATTTTGGGTCCGGTTGACCTCTAGAAAGAGTAAAGCTTGTGAAAAATGTGAATGCACACATGGGGTTGGATCAATAAATCCTTGCAGCATGTGCAGAGCGTTACTACAGATGGTGAGTGTGATAGCGCCAGAGGTGCCCGAGCTCATTAAGAAACAGGACCATACTCTGGTGCAGAGCAAGCAGGAGCAGTGAAGGGAGGGAGGAGATGAGGGAGGAGATGAGGATACAGAGCTTGGACTGAGATTTGTCACCTGAATGTCGCTGAGATCTGATGATTTGCTTTTGTTGGAAAATGGAGGGGGAAAAAATGTATAAATCCTTTCTTTGCGTGTGCCTGGACAGCAATAGATCTGTGTTAAATTAGTGAAAATCAATAGCATGTAAACAATAAGCTCAGAGGTTGCTCTGAGGCTGCAGGCTGCTCCACACAGGAAACAGGCTGGAGTGTGGCGCCATCTCCCTGTCAGCACGGCTTATTTCTCTGCTGCTGTTAGCTGAAGGGAATTTCTGCTGGCGATGGACATGTAGAGATTTATAGACTTGGGATCAACCAATATAGGTTTTTGATGCCAGTATTTTGTGCAGACATGCAGTATTATTTAAATATGACTTTTAGCATGCCAACAGATCATAGTCGTTAAGTTTCCTGCATAGTTATTATGGTATAGTCATTGGCAGAGTTGAAAAGCCGCTAAAAAGATCATGGAGATCATCATGAAGCTCTGCACTGGACCTATTTAATGGGAGGCCGAAACACAAAATACTTTCATACTGGAAGTGGCGACGGACAATTTTGTTCCAATCTATGGTTCGGATACAATAATCTGAACCTATCAACAACTTTATTTCACAACATAGTGTATGGCCAAATATACTAGTCCTCGCTGTTCATTCAGAAGCTAAGTTTGTAAACCTTAATGCAAACATTTGCCTTCCCCAATGACATGACATCCACCAAAAACTTCTGATCAATAGAAAATACACAGATCTGCTAATTGGGCACTTTCCTATTGTTGCACAATTTAAAAGCTGCAGTCTGAGTTACAACACAAGTTCAAGTTCCATTCCTTCTGGATAAAATCACTGCTCGAGTCAAGGCACGAGAGGAAAATGTTGCACGACTTGCACCGGCCTGACTGGAGGACAAAAACACAAACACGTTTTTTTTATTTCCTTTAATCACTTTTGGAGTATATTTTGGAACATGTGTTCTCCAATACATGTGACTGAGATCCTTAAAAAAAAAAAAAAACTAACAATATGACGTGACAGACCGTGAACCATCATTCTGTCTTTATATCACCTCTGGTTTTCTGATCCTGCTGCCAAACCAGCGAAGTTACCAGCCTCTCTCTCTCTCTCTGTGTGTGTGTGTGTGTGTGTGTGTGTGTGTGTGTGTGTGTGTGTGTGTGTGTGTGTGTGTGTGTGTGTGTGTGTGTGTGTGTGTGTGTGTGTGTGTGTGTGTGTGTGTGTGTGTGTGTGTGTGTGTGTGTGTGTGTGTGTGTGTGTGTGTGTGTGTGTGTGTGTGTGTGTGTGTGTGTGTGTGTGTGTGTGTGTGTGTGTGTGTGTGTGTGTGTGTGTGTGTGTGTGTGTGTGTGTGTGTGTGTGTGTGTGTGTGTGTGTGTGTGTGTGTGTGTGTGTGTGTGTGTGTGTGTGTGTGTGTGTGTGTGTGTGTGTGTGTGTGTGTGTGTGTGTGTGTGTGTGTGTGTGTGTGTGTGTGTGTGTGTGTGTGTGTGTGTGTGTGTGTGTGTGTGTGTGTGTGTGTGTGTGTGTGTGTGTGTGTGTGTGTGTGTGTGTGTGTGTGTGTGTGTGTGTGTGTGTGTGTGTGTGTGTGTGTGTGTGTGTGTGTGCGCGCGTGTGTGTGTGTGTAAACATGTACACAAACGCAGCAACACTATGTGAGCATAATCCCATAACATCTGCCACAACTTGACAGACACTGGCAGACAACACAGAAGTTCACCTTACGTAAACTCTTATTACTCATGGATGCGGCTGCACACATTCTTTGTGTGTAAATCTGCCACTTTCAGATGAGATGAGCATTGGCCTTAAAGACGCTGGGATTAATCCATTTTAAAATTTGAGTCACTGTTCAATTGATTCAGGATGTGCTCTTTTTTTCCAGAATGCAACGTCCTGCCAAAGCAAGCCTTGCATTAGGCAATCTATCAATTAGACTGAGTACATTAGTAGTAAAATGGCTCCCAGATGGGTTCATGAGGTCAAAAATAAACAAAACATCAAACAAAGCAGGGATGCACCGAATCCAGGATTCAGCTTCGGCTGAATATTGGGCTTTATGACGTGGTTCGGTTCCTGCAGAACCTTAGAATTTATTTCCACAGAACCAAACCCTACACTTGCACTAGGCACGCTACGCTGGTCAACGTAATGACGCCGCCGTTGATTACGGGAAGCGGTTTCCGTAGGTGGGCCATTCAATGCAGTCGGCTGTGAGAAAGTGAAAATGGAACTCGTGAGCAGAAAAAGTGTTGTTTGGCAGTACTTTCAGTCAAAAGAAGGCCATTCAAGTACAGCTACATGTTCAATTTGTTATGCCGATTTGTCTCGTGGTGGCGAGGACTAGGCTGGGCGATAGGGAGAAATACTGCGGCGATATTCTAGGGTTGACAATTGGTGCTTTAACAAAATATCTTCACAATTAGATTTTAGATAAATAATCATCAGTCATGTGGACATAATGTCTAAGTGGGGAAAAGGAAAATAATAGAACAGCTAGAACAGTCTGGTAGGTTCAGAAAAGTACATCACTTTACTGTAATGCAGCCTTTAACACCAGGAAAAGACACCACTTATGTCATATCACAATATTACGATATCCAAAATATAAGACGATATCTAGTCTCATATCACGATATCGATATAATAGATATATTGCCCAGCCCTAGCAAGCACCCTCAGCAATACACAACATGGCCGCTGTTAAAACATTTGGTATGAAACATCCGAAAGAATACGAGTTGTGCGTGAAGGAATCTACAGGCAGCAGCCAGAATGCAGCAACTTCAGGAAAGACAGTCACAGCTAAAAACTTGTGTTAACCAGACACTGCTGTGGACGTTGTTTACTTCATTACTGTGTTAATGGACTGAGGATGGGAGGAGGACTCGGCAGAATCTTAACCAGTGGATTTGGTATTCAGCCGAACCCCAAAAATCTGGATTCGGTGCATCCCTACAACAAAGTGACGACAGACTAGTCGTCATCAGTTTTGCTTTTCTTCTTCTTTTTCTTCTTCTTTCCCGAGCCCTCCACAACATCACCATACAAAGTGTCTATTGGTTCACATTTCACTGTTACATGTTCCTCCTTCACCCTCACACTGGGCTCCAAGCCCTCCTCCACCTCCTCTCGCTCCCTGTCCTCTCGCTCCTTGTCCTTCTTTTTCTTCTTCTTTTTCCTCTTCTCTTCCAAAACGTCGCCCTCCTGGAAGGGAAGCTCCATCATAACTTCGTCCTGAATTTCAGCTACGGGTTCCTCTTTCACTCTCACCACCACCACCTCCGCTTCCTCTCCACGCTCTGCCTTTATTCGCTTTTCTTTCTTTTTCTTCTTTTTCTTTTTCCTCCCTTCCTCCTCCTCCTCATCCTCCTGCCATGTTTCTTCTATGAATCGTTTGACTACCAGGGGGCGGAGAGTTGCAGACGAGGGCCCAAAGGCGGCTCCGTCTGCCTCATTCTCTGCCACGCAGGTCAGCGTGGGGGTCTTACTGCCGAACGGGTGGAACCGCTGTTTCAGCCCAGGGGGTATGGAGGGTGCTGGAGCGGCGGGAATGACCTGAGGGGCCCGGTTTGCTCTGCTGTCTCCATAGCTCTCACACACATTTAACAGGCCTGAAAACGTGGGGCCAAAAACCACGGCATCTGACGACTGCTTGTCGCTGGTGAGCAGGCGGAGGTCTGAGGTACCGTGGGTGGACGCCAGGATGCTGTAGATCTGCTGGCCACCCCTAGCATTGGCTCCGCCTGCAGCGGTAGGAACCTTCACGGTCTGGAGACCTGAGAGGGGCAATTTAATGCCACTGAAACTGGATGGACGGAGGATAGGCGAGGTTAGGCATCATACACACAAAGCATGCCGGAAAAAGTTCATCAACAAGTTTACACCAAACGACATAATTTACCAAGACTGCTATTGAAGTGTGTGTGTGTGTGTGTGTGTGTGTGTGTGGGGGGGGGGGGGGGGGGGACTCTGAAGCTTCAGCATGGAGCCTCTCTCCAGCCCCAAAAGAAACAAACTGCCCAACCAAACTGGTTCGCGGCGACGCAGAGGGGTCTGCGGGGGGGAACGCCCTCGATTCGACACAGAAGCATAAAGCAGCCTTAACCACCGCTTATGCTGCCACATAAATTGCAGCAGAGATTGTATAAAGTGAGACTATGTCACTTTACAATTGTTGAATACATAAGCAATAAAATGCACCAACGCTCACTTAAAACACTCAGGAATTTGGCTGATGCAGCCACTTGGTCTGGCATGACCAGTATCTTACAAGAGCTAACGGTAGCAATGCACGATTACTTTCCTTTTTCTCTTTTTCTTCATTCTTTATTTTCTCTCCTCATTTCTTTTCTTCTGTACCTTTTTTATAGACCATGTTTTCTTAATTATTTTCTATATGCTACCTTTTGTTGAATTATTTTAGGGAACCCAACACGTCAAGCCCCTTGAGGGTCTTTTTTTCAAAACTTATTGTCGTAGCTGTAACACTGTTTTTTTTTTTTTTTTACATGTGCTAAATAAATCAAACATCAACGTCAAACTTTATGACAGATTATATTAATAAGTCACTTCACTGAATTCATGACTGTTATCTACTTGTACTACTATTAGGATGTGTTATTCCGTCACTGGAACTAGCGGCCATAGTTATCGCCGTTCAGTAAATGTTGCTTAGGTTCACATTTAATTTATTTCCACCTTATATGGAGCCTCAAAAGTGGGAGAACAGAAGCAGTGATCCACTGTAGCTAAAGTGTGATTTCTTTTATCAATATTTTGTATTGTGATCTCTGCTTGACACCATCTTTTTCAGCTTTAGATATTTTTCGGAAGTGTTTAGTAGATCAAAATGTATGCAAAGTTTAGGATACTAAGGATTCTAAATGCCTTCGTGTACGTTTGGCTGTGCCTGAGAGACACAGACAAGGAAACAGACGAAAGGGGAAAGACTGTACCCACCATTCTGGGTTAAATCTGACAGGAGCTTTAATGAGCCATAACTCATTATTGTCCGTCAGACTCTCTGCGAGAGTTGTGCTGCAGGGCTTATGGCAGAAAGACACAAAGTCAGCAGGACACTGGAACCTGGTGGTCTTCTTATCTGTGGAGACAGACAAGAACCACACGCCATCATCATTTCATGAATAAAATAACACCAAGCACAAGAAAATACACAATAGAGCCCCGAGAAAGAATACCTGAATAAAAGCTGTGTGTGCTCACTTTTCACTGGATTAACTTTTAGCATCAGTATCACCTTACTTGTGTGTACTGCCTCTATGAAATATTTGCTATGGTGCCAGTAGAAACACACCTACACGACAAATGTGTAGCTAGATAAGTACAGAGCATCATTTTGAGACTGTTACACATTTTTACTAAGACGTTTTTTTCCGTTTTAGTAAGTCAAAATGTAAAAATAGAGGCGTTAACCCTAACAATCTGGTCACTGCATACTGTAGTACTGTGCATTTACTTGCTTGCATTGTATTTCTGATTGAATAAAGCTGGTGTAACCAAACTGACCATTACCACCAGCTTTTTTAACCCATGCGTGTTAACTTACCGGTTTCATTTTGCTTTACAGGGGATTCTTCTGTAGTATTATTGTCCTCTTCATCTTCGCTTGATGAAGATGATACGTGTCTAGGCATTTTTATGTTTACGAATAACTACAAACTTCTAACATTTAAGTTTTCTATCTCAAAACGCATGGCTACGGCCGACGCACATGTGTTGACGCCAAATGAACTCTGACCTTTAATTACTTCACTTCCGTGCCAGTTTCGTTGTAGTTTTAAAACCAGACACCAAGAGTTGGTTTACGTTGACATAACCAGGCAAGAAAACTCTTACACCCATAATGCACCTCGCTAGGTTACGTAACGTTGCAGCGTCCTTCGGGGAAGCAGTTGACAGGAGCCAAGAGCAGGCCGAAGTGGGTAAACAAAACAAACATTTTTTTTTAAATAGCGAAAACAACCCAAATGTTTGATCTACTTTTATATCCGAAGAATGTGTAACATTGTTCTGAAGCAGTTTGAAGTCCGTTAAAGTAAAACGTCGTTAGCAAAGAGAGGGCGTGCACCTGTCTAAGCTAAATAGGTTAACCTAGCTAGCTAACGTCTGTCGTTGAAGCCACTCAGGTTAGCTAGCTAGCTGGCCAGCCATGTCGTCCCCCTCCTCCTCCAGGCGCCAGTGGTGCTACCTGTGCGACCTGCCAAAGATGCCGTGGACTGTGGTGTGGGACTTCAGCGAAGTGGTTTGCCGTGGCTGCGTAAACTACGAGGGAGCTAATCAGATTGAGTTCCTTATAACGAATGCCCGACAGCTGAAACGAACTCACGGGATGCAGGACGGTAACGTCAGGTCACCTGGTCCCTCGCCCAATAAACACGGCACATCTGGCAGAGGAGATGCGGACGGAGGCAGGCAGCACATGGACCGCTTCGACAGGGGAGGAAGAGGAGAAAGTACCGTGTCCGCTATTCGTGTGCCGCCCAACGGGCTGCACCGCGACGGCCAGCAGCCTCAAGAATTGAACCGTCAGAGCCCCAGCGGCAGCCGAAGACCCATGCTAGGCGCTGCCATCCCTCCTAATCTAGTGACGCAGAGTATTGCAGGGATTCCCCATGGGTTACTTACGGGCATGCCGGCGGGTCTAACCGCCAGGACAGCCCCCATGAGCAGCCCCATGATCTTCCCTGCCCCGGTGCTGGCCGAGATGAGCCGCAGACAGCTGGGGATAGGGATGGGGATAGCTCCTTTTATCACTCCTGAGCTGGAGCGAGAGCTCAGTTCGTCCCAGAATCAGCCCAAGATGCAGACACAGATCCACACTGCTGTGGCTGGCAGCAGCGCCAGTAAGAGTACAGGCATCCCTTCTTCTACCTCGACCCTGGCTGGAGGTGTGAGCCAGACCAGCCCCAAGCCTGCCTCTTCGCCAGCCAGGCAGCCACGGCCCCTAACTGCGAGGTCCGGAGGGGAGCCCCTGGGATCCAGCACCTCAGCAGAGGCAGCCACCACAGCTGCAGCGTTACCCCACAGCGGTGCCTCTGAGCTGGGATCAGCATCTGCCAGCAACACTCATTCAACTGGAAACACTCTGTCCTGCACCTTGTGTCATGAGAGGCTGGAAGACACACACTTTGTTCAGTGTCCATCAGTGCCTGGGCATAGGTTTGTTTTGTTTGCTATTTGTATTCTTTTTAAAGTAGCAATGCATAGTGAATAGTCATGAATAAAATGCTTTGTTTGTGGCTTTTAGTCACACCAAGTAAGCAATTCAGGACCGCATTTTAGTCTCTGGTCATTTATTATTTTTTTTGCATTCATTTTTTTAGACTAAGAAACAATTTGTTACTTGAACAAAAAATAAAAATCATTAGTTGTTGGTTTCCCTAATAGTTATGTCTCACTAGTAATTGTAATAACGTCTTCTCTTCCTCCACCAAATGTAGGTTCTGCTTCCCCTGCACCAGAGTGTACATCCAGAGCCGGCGGGGCGATGGGGAGGTGTACTGCCCCAGCGGAGAGCGCTGTCCACTGGACAACTCTCCCAACAGTCCCCCTTGGGCCTTCATGCAGGGAGAGGTATCCACCATACTCGGCACTGCCGGAGCAGGAGCTGCATCAGCTGCTGCATCTGGAGCCGGGAACGGGCCTGGAGCTGCAGCTGCGTCCGGGGCTGGGAGCGGAGCTGCCAGTGGAGCGGGAGCTGCCGGCGGAGACGTCACCGTCAAGAAAGAGAGAGAGACGTGATGATGGCTTCCATGGAAACCAGACCAGGACCCAATACAGCAACAGGCAGGTCCACAGACATCTGACAACCCATAGTCTGAAGTCTGACAGCATTTTGCATTGTGAGACCATTATACAAGGAAGCACCTTAGTTTAATCCCATCTTCAAGAAATGCATTTGCCTGTCCTCTCTGACAACAGCTTCAGGTTCTGATTGTGGATGTGTGTGAATATACTTATCTGTTGACTACATGAATTGTTTTCATTTCAATTGAACAGGCATTTCTATTATTATTATTTTATCAATAATGTTGTCCTAAATTATCAATTCACCCAAATTGATATCATCCAGGCTGTTTGGCATATTGGAATTATAAACATTGATTGATATTAGGTAGATGGATGAGATTAAGAGAGGCAGGAGTGATACAAAATGACCTATCAGTCTGCAAAGATGTTATATGACAACATCTCCTTAATAAGAGGCAGTCAGAGTATCGTACAAGTGTTGTAACTGTATTTGTTTATGTCCCAATAGATTTGCCCAATCTAAACCACACAGCTTTGATATGGTGGGATACGTGTAATTTCATGTTGTATATTTGTTTTTGCTTTTTATCACTCCAGAGTTGAATCGCATACCAGAGAGAGACGTCTGCAATGGAGCTCTGAGAGATCCAGAAGAGAAGCAACACAGTGGCCCACAGTTCAGAAAACCTCCATTGCACAGGTCTTGACTCCAACTACTAACACCACCCAATTCTATCAACATTATCAGACCTAAAATTGCCTTTTGATGTACTGTTGGAATCAGATATTCAGAGCCAATCAACAGCTGAACAGTGGCTACTTTTTGTAGTGTTAGTATTAGTAGTTGTGCCAGTAGAAACAACTGGGCTGCGTTTCAATAGTGGTTCAACATGCTCTCGTTCACTTCCCCTAAGCACTTGCCCTCGGGGGGAATCCCCGCCGCCATCTTAAGTGTCGTCCCAATCGTCTAAAAAACTGAAGTGAACTTGGTGAGATCGACCCTCAGAGGGCTGAGGGAGCGAGTGAATAACGATGGTCACTCCAGAGGTGGATATCACCCACAAGGCATTGCAGTTGTGCATTTGGGGCAAGAAAATAGATTGATGGTTAGGTGGCAGTAATGTACAACCTCTAAAACTCTTGTTGCTGACCACCTTTCAACTTTTTAGTTGCCTCATTGTTAGCTTGATATTTTACTGAAATGTAATATAACTAATGTCAATTTACTTTATACGTTTTACTTACAAGATAGTTTTATGTGTGATTTCTTTCATTCCAACATTATCTGTAAATGGAAGAAACTCTGTTTTTGGCGAGATGTAAGCATTAATATGATTTAATAGTGATACAAATCACACATTTCTAAATCTGAAACTCATGCAGCTGATTACCAAGCCCCATCAAAATGAATCTGTAGGTATTCGTGATGTGTAAAAAGCAGTAATAATACTTTTTATAAATATTTGTATTGCGCCTTTTATACATGAAATAGGCCTGCTGTACAATAAGGAAATTGCATGACATAAGCACACATAGAATGAACATAAAACGGGGATATAAAGCCATAATTAATAGAAGATAAGATGGATAATAAAACACACTTGAAACACTAGCGCTAAGCCTACAACTGGCGGTCGATTGATCCATATAGTTTGGGCTGATAGTGAACGAGGACAGGTGTGTTCCATTTCACTCCCCCGCTCCTGCCCCGCCCATTTTTCCTCTGCTCTCCGAGTGGCCTCTGTGCGACGTATGTTACGACGTCATACCAAGGGCTGAGGGGAAGTGAAGGAGGGCATGTTAAAAAAACTAATGAATCGCGGCCCTGATCATGCCCACGTTAGCACTGCCAGCTAGCTACTGTTAGCAGCTGGACACAAACGGGCTGAAGCCACACGTAGACTACACCAGTCGTTCTACAAACAACAACCTACACCGTCATTGCAATCTTTTGAAAGATTTTGTAATCACATAAACAACTGTCACACTTGAATATGCACCTTTTTATGAAACAACCAGTGCCAACAGGACTACTGAAATGTCTTTATTTCTCTTATCTGGCCACCAGTGTATTAATATGTCACTGCAGACCTAATATAGGGATGTGTGTAGTTTCAAATGATCCTTCTCAAACTCACAGAAAGTAGCCACGCTCCAGTGTTTACTGTAACAATACTGTGTTTGTACGGGAAAGCACAGAAAGCTTGTTTTGACAAATCCAACACAAATGTGGAAATGCTAAAACAGTGGCCACGGTTGTTCTGTATCTTTGCTGTTGATGAACAAACGTTGGCCGGCAGCTTGCAGCAGGAGGTCAGATATCAGACTGTTGGCAGAACAATACAAGCTGTTCTGAGTTGGAACAAGTTGGAACTCGCCATGCCATTTTCTCTGCCAGTGCTTGGTCTAATAAAATCTTTGTGCTTCTACAACTATGGTCAACATTAATAACTGACACAACACTGACAGTTATTATGACAAAGTGTACCTTAAATTTCTAATTATTTTTATTGTTTTATGACTATCTGTGTCCTGGTGCACAATCAGATTGTATAATAATATATAGAAAAAAAATCTCCTCTAAAACAACTAAACATGCAAACCGACATGAGTTGTGGACAGGATGCCAGTAGTGACATTTCTCTGTGTGTCTCTGCATTTGTGTTTTTTCATCAGCTCAAAGTAAAGTTGACTTTGACTCAGAGAGTGTCTAGAAACAACCAGTTGATGTGTCAAAGCATTAACCAGCCACAGAGACTCTTTGTTTAACTGTATTTAATGTTGCTTTCATACAAGATCCAGCCCAGCCTACGCTTTACCCCGAATGTATATGAAAAGATATCTATCGATAGGCCTAGGACTATATTTTATACTCGAATGTTAAATGTTATATACTGTATAGCTCTATAATATAGTATGTGCAATCCTTAGTCATAGCATATGCAACAGTTTGGAATATGTAATTAAAAACGATGCTGTATGTATCACTTCTTAAACCTTTAGTTTTTTGAAGTGAGAATCCACCTAAAAGCAGAAACGTTCTTCTGTAATCCTGAAAGGTTTAAAGGTGCTCAAAGCGATGTCACACGTTTTTTAGGCTACAACATTTTTTGTCCCATACAGCAAACATCTCCTCACTATCTGCTAGCTGCCTGTCCCCTGAACACACTGTAAAAATAAATAAATAAATAAAACGCTGTCTCTGGAGACAGCCCAGTCTCCACGAATGGCAACAAAAACAAACTGTGCCAACCTGCACCACCAAACATAACAGTCTTCAAGCCAATAACAAACAAGAAGGATTTGTTTGAAAATACTTTGAACGTCAACAAGGAGTGCCGTCACCCAACATCGCTTAGAGCACCTTTTAATATTGTTTATGTCTTTGTTTCTCCTAAAAGGAGACTTCTTATCACCTGACACTTTTATGGTGTGGACTTTTAAAAGTCTATTTTTTCAGTTTGCAGATGTTGAAATGAATCTTATCTTAATTTAAACAAACAACCTCAGAGTCTGTTGAATTTGTTTTCCGTTCACATCCACTGTTCCACTCATGTCAGGGGATGACCAGTCATACTGAACATCTAATCCAGACTTTAATTGCCAGTTACAAAAGAATGTGCAGGGATTTCATGTTCCTAAATTGAACAGTCCAACATTTTAATAATCACACATTACAACAAATTAGTTTTTTGGTGGATTCTCTCTTTATGTGCAGCATGTACTCGTCAGTACAGAAGCGCAGACAAACCAAAGGTAATTGTATGCCCAAGTTTATGTTTTCTGGATGTAAATGTTTAATGGGGAATAAATATATATATATATATATATATATATATATATATATATATATATATATATATATATTCTTGGCCAGGTCTTAACCGGCTTTCTTCATCAAGACGTTACAGTTTACAGGCCTGTGTGGTCTACTGTACGTATGGGATTTTATATATAGTAAACATCTATGGTATGCATACAGAGTATCCCACAGATCAGGTCTGTTGTAGAGAAATGTCTTTGAAAAAGTGGAATTTAAGTTTCATATGCACTGATACATCATGCAATCCCTTGTTAAGTGCCTTTTTTTTAAATGTGTACCGTCTGTTTGTGTGTCTGGGAACCTCAGGGGAAGTAGGAGTGCAATGGCTGTTTTTTTAATTGTCTAGTCAATGATTAACCTGAATCTGTTTCCCTTCAATTGCCATCAGACGGATTTTGCTTTCACCCGAAGCCTTTGTAAAGTCGGCCAGCCAGTTATTGTCTCGATATGGTCTCTCCTCGCATCTCTCTTCTTTTCATGTATGTGTCATCTTGGGATCTGTTGGTTTTATTGCAGCTTCATGTACAAAATAGAAACCAGGAATAAATGGGATGAAAACTTGCACTTCTTTTTTTGTTTCTTGTGTTTTTATCACTGACATTATATCATGTTAAATAATTTGTTCATGAGTAAACATCTAAGACAATTCTTCAAACATAAGTAGAGGAATGATTTTGTAATCTTGTTTTTTTGCCTGGGATAACAGCACATTGGTTGGCATCACGGCTACAGAGACTACAGCTATTCCAACAGGACCAGAGCTACAATTCTACAATTACACATACATTACACAAATAGGGGCTGATTCAGACATTATTTACATATAAATGTGACTGTATGCCATGCATACACACACACACACACATCAATAACATCTAAAGGCATGTTGAATACATGATCAATATATCTTCCATCATAACACAAATTGTCCACATCAGCATATACATCATCGTTATCCTGATCATCATCATCATCAACACGAACTGCATCACATCGCTAACTAAACTGCACTGAGTTGGGAGTTACTACCTCCTCCCCCGGCCTGAGTTCACTAGTGAAATGGCTGTGGGGATGAAGGAGTGCTTGTACCTGTTACTCTTAATCATGGGGATTCTCAACGTGTCTAGAGCTGCATCTCGTGGCCCTTATTTGATAGCTCCTCGACTCCTCGGTCCTCTGCTGAACCGGATGTTGTTCTGTCCCTCCTCGGTGAAGGCCGTCTCAAAGCTCTTATTTCTGTCCCGAGGACCGAACATTGAGTAGGGATCATCGAGGGGGGGGGGGGGGGGGTCAGCGAGGAGCTATAGCCGAGGATACAGAGAGCATCCTTCCTGGAAGCCGTGCAGCTGAAGGAGTTGCTAACTCCGCCAAAACAGCTGACATTAATGTGACGCTTCAGAGGAAAGGACGTCTCATCTATCTATAAATTGCAGGAATGTCTGTGTGTCTGTTATTCGCGTATCTCTCTAACTGTTAGTCCGATGGATTTCAAACTTGACAGGTGTCCTGCTACGGGCACGAGTAAGGGCAGCGGTGTTTGGATTAGAAATGCAAAAGATATCGTTAAATATATATCGGTAAAAGATGCACACATTGGCTTTTGACGCTCTAGCTGCTAAAACAGCCTGATCTCAGTGCTAAAACTGGCAGTATCAGTATTTGCTTTCTACCATGCACAAATAATAATGTCACTGAACTTTTCCTGTGCAATTGTAACAATGAGCACTCAAACACCAAACCAACAATTACTAAAAAACACACAAAAACAGATTTTGCACGGGCACTGCACTAGTCCCTCTAAAAACACATTTTGCTTGTTGCCTCTCCTCCGATGATTTCCTCGCATCTCTCCTGGGCCTCCTCGGTGGGGGGGCCAGGAAGGGAGGCAAGCAGAGGAGTCGGGGATGCAATTTAAGGGCCATGGGATGCACCTTAGGTCTCACAGCTGACAATGCTTATCAAAGCAAGTACCTTCACGAATATGTAATTCATAGGACTGATGCATGAACATATTTCTAACAGGAATTTATTGGATAATTGGTCATTATTCAACGTAATCTTTGTTTAAGCACTAATCTTGTGTAATCTTCTTAGTAGCCTATGCTCTTTTTGAAAATCCGACTAATAAGAAGACACAACAGTTCATGTCTGAGGTGACCTTTAAGTCTTGGCAGCTCCATTATGTCATTTTGGCATCCGGGTAAATTCAACCTGCAAGAAATTAACTTCCTGGTTTCGATTTTGAAGTTTTGAAGTTTACTTCATGTAATGTAAGAGGATGCACTGTAAAATAAAATGACTTATTTTGATAATAGTGTTGAACTCTGTTCAGTTTAATTCAGTAACAGAAAAACAAACCAAATCAATCCAACCTTTGCTAGAAAGTCTTTTCTGTTTTCTAACAGCCACAAGATGGCGCTCTTAGCCTCTTACCTCAGTCGGCCTGAGAGAACAGAGACTGCTTGGAACCGTCTTCAGAGTAACAGAGAATCTTTGGTAAAGTGATAAACTATTAGCTGCGCACTTTGTGTTGTGAAGAAGAAGAAGAGAGGTGGTGGGGGGCCGTCGTGCTCCTGGTAGGCCGATCTGTCGTTTCCTCCATTAGTGTCAGCTATTGTTAAACCAATTACAGAGGTGTTAATGGACGATAGGAGGCCCATTTGAATGAAAAACGGCAGAGAGAGGATATGGCTAAATGTGTGTTGGGGGAAAATGGGCCCTTAAAGACGCATTACACCAATTAAATAGGCTTATTAGGCAGGGTTGAAGCTTGATGCGTCATGGCCGAAATGCAATGCTCATCCTTCAGCAGGTGTGTGAAACAAGGAAATGAACCAGGTTCAAAGATGAAGACACAATTTGTATGTTTATCGTACTAAGAGATGACAGGTATTAAAATTATTAAAAATAGTTATTGGAAATAAGTGTATGGCACTCAGCAGAGCATCCAAAAACAGTAACAATTGGGATTGGGAAATTCCGGATATCAGATTCCCCCACTGGCACCTGAAGGCGACAAAAGCAAAGTTACAAGTGGATATCTAACAGAAATATCTAACACATGAATCGCCACCCAAATCCAGCCTAATGAAATGATCTCTGATTGGACAGTATCTTTTGATTTGACCTTTTTTAATTATTATTATTATTAATATTATTGTATCTGAAGATTTGATACTCTTTGGTTTCTTGTTGCTAGTGTAAGAATGTGTAGGCAGTGCTGCGGTAACACGTGGATAAAGAAGTTCATCTATAAACCAGAATAAAATGTATTGGAGCCCATGTTTAGTCCCATGTGATGGTTAATTGGATGCGAGTCCCTCCCTCAAACTAGACTTTATATTTGGTTGTATTAGTCCTTTAAAACAATCAGATCAGAAGCTGAAGGTTTACAGTTTACCAAGCTTTTTAGAACCATATCACCGTCCAGATGAATCTCTTTCAGGCTTAATTGCATCATTACAGACACGGAGGTGTTAGCTCATTCCACGTGTTAATCGATTTGACAGCGTTTTGCAAACAGGCGATAATCGCCGAGTCTTTACAGGTGAAGGCCTGTAGAGAGTCTGATTGACAATAGACTATCACACAGAGTTGCAGCTGATGTATGACGGTGGGAAACATGATGACTGGCTGATCATTTGGTGATACTTTTTTTTTTTTTTTTTTAAATCGCCTGTGATTGGTTATCATAGGAATATAATCATCAAGGGTCAGTTTAACCTAAACCCTGAAGGCACCATAGCCATCAGGTGGACGCTGAACTTTACAAATATAAAATGTAACCCGACGATGCCCGACACTGAATCTACATATTTTGGTGCATCTGCGCGCACATGTAGCCTACCTTCCTGTTTTTTCTTATTTCCTCGGGATCGTTTCTCAGTCTAATCCCGTCGACCTCCCGCCTGCGCATCAATTACATCTCCATTGACTCGCCATTAGGCAGAGGCATTGACATTCACAGGCCTCCGTCTGCAACGAGGCCGTTGTGTATTCCACAACACAGGAGTTCGGCCCTATGCATTACACCAGGATTACATTATTTATTGTATTTCTCTGTGGCGTAGGGTTGCGAATGCCTCAGGGAAGGACGTCTCTCACATTTAAGCCACATTTACGCACAGGTTTACGCACATAGGCATCCAAGGAACTCGCAGTGACTTGAGGTGTCTGTTGGTACCTTTAAGTTTTCATACTGAGTTTACTTTACCTGCATGGTGTTGCAGTGACATATACTGTATATGAGGCAAAAGGCCGTTTGAATTAGTCCTGGGAGGTTTATTCAGTGTGGTTTAACTGGTGTTTGGTGTTCTAATGTTACTGATAAGGATCTCTGATGTTCTGATATTCTTCTTTTGGTAGTCAAATATTTCCCTGATAGTCATGACAATCAGGGAAATATTTGACTATCAAACCCCAAAATCTGAAATAAATTTGGCAGTCACTAAGCCCTCAAAGAATGTGTTACAGGGTTCATAGGCCGCAGAGAAGTGATAGCCGAGGGAATTAACGACTTCCACGCCCTTTGCCACACACACACACACACACACACACACACACACACACACACACACACACACACACACACACACACACACACACACACACACACACGCACACACACACACGTCACAAAACCTCCCCATCCCAGGAAACGCGGTTCAATATCAAAAAAACTTTTTTTTGTAAAATCAAATTAAATATCTTGTTGATTTAGTGGTATAATTTCCCTTTTTTTAAACCCACGTCATTTGTCTTTCCAAATCTGCAGAAAAATGACACATTGTAGAGGAAAAAAGAATAATTATTAGGACACATTTTGAGTGGAGAAGAAACGACATTCTTTCATCTAACTTTTGAGCATATTAACACCGCACCCTTATGAACTTCACTGCTATAGCCTTTATTTTTTGATAAATAAAATATATATATGTATATATTTTTTATCAAAAAATAAAGGCTATAGCAGTGAAGTTCATATATATATATATTATATATATATATATATATATATATATATATATATATATATATATATATATATATATATATATATATATATATATATATATATATATTAATCCACTCAGCTCTGACACTGAAGGATTATGGGACAGGCTTTAGTCCGGGTGGCCCCAGTGCAGCCGCCGGCCAATATACAGCACGCCAGGGGGCCACATCGGCCTTTTTGCGGGGCCCTTCCTGGATCCTAACACGATATTCAAATATCAGGAGCGGGGCGGAACCCGCCGGCACCTTATAAGAGGAGGACGTCCAAGTTTCTCTACTGTATTTGCGCTGCACCTCCGCCTGCAACACGCTGCGTCCCGAGGCCCCCGGTGGACTGGGAAAAAAAACGGGCCAGAAGAAGTCAACATCTGCTGCAACGATAACAATAATACGGTTATGAAACAATGGATGATTGACAAATAAGAAATATTGACTTTACAATTCCCAGGAGCAGAGCGTCACATCACTCTTTGCTTCTTTTTTTCTTCCTCACCTTTTTTTTAACTCTAGATATTTTCTCCCTCTTTCTTGCCAAAAAGGAGACACCGTTCTGTTTTGGGATATTTTTTTTTGTCCTAAAAACTTCCAACTTTGCGAAGGATTTTATATTTATTTTTGATATTTAAAAATAGGTCATAGATATAGTCTTTCTCCTCCCAAGACTTGTGTTGGGGATGTTGAGTTCTGTGAAGATGGAAGCACATGATCTACCAGAGTGGAATACTTTCTACAGCGAGGCCAGTGAGGTAAAGACACGTTCACTCACAAACATAAGAGAAATCACACAGAATCAACTGTTCTTAATTCACACTGTTTTTAATTGAGGCTACTCGTGTTGTTGGTTTGTTCTTGGCAGTGAAAGAGAGAATAGGCTACACAATTTTATTTGCGCACATTTTCAGAAGGACTCCGAACTAAAAAAAAAGCTGTAATACTATCATGAATTATAGAAGAATAATATAAAGATTTTACATTCAAATCTTAAGCTTCTTTGACCTATTGTAGGAGTACCGTAACAATACAATATGTTAAGTATGATTGAGTAACATTGAGTATCAAGGCGCACAGCATTTTGACCGGGGCATAAGAATTATTATCATGAGAAAAAATTACTAAATTCAGATATTCCCAACAGAAACATTATATATTATTGCATTATTGAAAAAAAAATAATCAAAAGCCACTAAACTTTTAGTTTTTAATTGAATTATTACCCACCTGATATAAATATCATTCTAAATATTCAGCTTCTAAGTTGCTCACTAAATCATTTGCTCATCAATACACTTTCTCCCTTTGTGTCCCCGCAGCCGCTCGAGTGTTGCGACAATTCAGGTGCAAATGTAACGAGACTTTTTTTTCTCTCTCACTAATTCAATTAGAGTTAATTCCATCAGCAGCTTCAGTTCTCACCTCTCCTCGACCTGATGAAATTACCGAGAAGAAAGAGACTGATAATATTTAACCAGCGACCAGTCAGCGGGCCGTATCCTTTCTGTCCCCAGAGGAATTTTATCAAACGTTGAAGGCTTTTTGAGATTTCACAACAACAAATTATAACACGGAATAATTCCATCTTTGACATGCACAAACGAATAAGAACAAAATATGATCACATTCCTCCAGCTGAGCAGAACATTTGGTTTGCTTGTTTTTTCCACGGAAGGAGCGGAGGAGGCCGTCTGAACCGAGGGGCACCGTGACGCGCTTTTTACGCATTTTCAGGTTAACATCGCCGTGTGAAATCCATGTCCTCTCTCCGCGCACTGAGAGCTTCATTGTGCATTGATAAGGAGTCCCTTTTTAAATGGAGAGTCAAACCGCTTTACTTTTACATTTAAACAGTCACTTCAGTGCACTCATTTAACCTAATACCAGTTAAATACCAGAGAACCGTTTTATGCTTGTCTGTTTTCGAAATGTTAGAAATTAAACGTGAAGATTAGTTAATTATATTTTATTATTTCACTGTTTTTTGCATGTATGTCAACTGTGTTTTCTTGTGAATAACCAGATGTTTTTTGTGTCTTTTATTTCCTCCAGATGTATTCCTCTCCCAGCACCATGAACTCTGGTCTGGGCTCCATGGGCTCCATGGGCACCATCAACAGCTACATCAACCTGAACCCGGCCACCGCCTCGCCTGCAGGCATGAACATGGCGTACCCGAGCACCAGCCTCAGCAGTTCCCCACTGGCCTCCATGGGCTCCGGGCCAAGCCACATGTCCCTCTCCCCGGTGACCTCGTCCCTCGGTTCGGGCCCTCTAACCCAGCTGGGCCCCGTTGCTCCAGGCTCCCTGGGCTCCTTGTCACACTACCAGAACATGGGCCAATCCATGAGCCAGCTGGGGTACCCCTCCACCGCGACCCTTAACCGGGCCGGGCACAAGGACATTCCCCCGAAGCCCTACCGACGCTCCCTGACCCACGCCAAGCCGCCGTACTCCTACATCTCCCTCATCACCATGGCGATCCAGCAGAGCGGCAGCAAGATGCTCACCCTGAACGAGATCTACCAGTGGATCATGGATCTGTTTCCCTACTACCGTGAGAACCAGCAGCGCTGGCAGAACTCCATCCGCCACTCGCTCTCCTTCAACGACTGCTTCGTGAAGGTGGCTCGCTCGCCGGACAAGCCGGGCAAAGGCTCCTACTGGACTCTGCACCCGCAGTCAGGCAACATGTTCGAGAACGGCTGCTACCTGAGGCGCCAGAAGCGCTTCAAGATCGAGGAAAAGCTGGCAAAAGCAAAAGCTAGCAAGAGTCAGGAGGGGGGCTCGGGGAAGGGAGGCCATGGTGGAGATCACCTGGTGGAGGATCACAGCCCCACAGGAGGCTCCGAGGGAGCCGACTCCGCCCACTCAGACAACTCCCACCCAGGATCTTCAGATGACCAGCCGCATCCCCGGAACTCCCTGGTGCCACTAGACTGCCCCGCGCTCTCCTCCTCACACCTCCACAGCCCGCCCATCTCCCTGCCGTCCTCCTCCTCCACCTCGTCCTCCCTGTCCCTCTCAGCCGTCTCCTCCTCCAACCCGCTCCTCCAATCCCAGTCTCTAGTGGGTAGCTCCCACCTCCTGCCCGGCGCCATGCAGCAGCACATGGACCTACAGAGCGACGCCCTCAAGTCCCTGGATCCCCACTACAACTTCAACCACCCCTTCTCCATCACCAACCTCATGTCCAACGAGCAGAAGATGGACCTCAAGTCCTACCAGGACCAGGTGATGGCGTACAACAGCTACACCAGCGGCTCTCCTATGGGAGCCAAGCAGATCTACGACAGCCAAGGGCCGGCCACCATGGACTCAGGCCCTTACTACCAAACTCTGTACAGCCGCTCGGTGCTCAACGCCTCCTAATATGGACACTCACCCACACACACACACACACACACACACACACACACACACACACACACACACACACACACACACACACACACACACACACACACACACACCTGTCTCTAGAGGTGAGCCAAGATGGAGACTTCTCTTTCTCTCAGCCTTTTCTAAAATGGACACCCCAGCTCTCTTCCTCTTTCTTTCTTTCCCTGTCTCTCTCTGGCTCACGTCCAGTGGCCTTGGTAGAGACTCACATCTAAAATGGCTGCCGTGTTTGAGGGACCAAAGAACAGTTTTTTTCTTTTTTTCTTTTACCAACTCTGACAAACATGGAGACTCGTTGATTACATGGAGGACAGAAAAGTGTAGCTGGATGACAAGAAGTCTTAACTGATGATGAAGACGTTTGAGCGGTCGGCGTGTAAGTCAATAGAGAAGTCAGATCCTGTCTTCGCCTGTCGCACGAGCACTGCACATGGTGAAATTGGCTTTGTACAAAATGTATATAGAGGTAATGTGGGGGTGGGGGGGGGAGGATATTTGCATTTATTTATGAAGGGAATAAATTTTAATATATCTTGTATAGCGCTCTGATGACCAGTTACAACCCAAATGTGAGTTTTTTTTTTTAATCCAAAAAACGGAGAGACAATGGGCGAGTTTCAGGTTACTGCTTCAGGCAGATGTTACTGCGGTGGGAGACAGTTTTCTTTTCTTTTTTTGTTACAGCATTTCACACTACGTCCATCATTTCTGTCAGATCAGACCATGGAGTGTGTACTTTCTTTTGTTATTTTGGTTCAACATATGAAGAAGAAAAAAGCCATTTTGTCCTCGCTGGAGAGGAAACAGAAGCTAATGCTAAAACAATCTTTTGCAGCCAGAAGGAACTAGGCAAAGTAACTGTGGTAAAAATAAAAAAAATAAAAAGAATCATGTTGTGTTTATGTTTTTGTTACCTATACAAGAACATTAAAACCAAATGCTTTTTTGACAGACTGTAACATTTTGAATAACAGATAGCTGGTGTGGTGCATGGGGGAGTTCAGTCAGTTACTAAAACGGAGGAGGGGAGGAGAGATGCACTATGGGAGGATTTACATACAGTACTTTGCACTATGGAGCTCCCACTGGCCAGGTGGGCTGATAGTGTGTGTGTGTTTGTGTGTGTTACAACAATACTTAGGAACGCCCCCTTACAATGTCAGTGCATCAGCTCAATGGGATCAGTGTAACAATGTCAAAGGGTGTCAAATAACCCTCTGTCCAAAAAGTGCTTTTTCTTCAAATGACTACTGATCTGATGAGAGATCAATGTATCGATGATCTATTGAAGGATTATTCTGATAAACAGCAGAGGACACAGAAGTTTCAGGTCACAATGTCCTCTGCGGAGCATGTTTTAGTTTCCAAGAGAAATGTCTTTTATTTAATCTATGTTGCTTTTCAAACTTTGAAAGTGTGCTGATATAATATATTTTGTTTTTTGTTGTTGTCGTTTCTGTTGGTTTAAATGTGATTTGAATGATTCATGTTTCATTTTTTTCTTATTAAAAAGGCAAAAAATGTGGGGAGAAATGGCGCTTTTGTTTTTCTTTTCCATAAATGATAACGCAGGAAGTTGTCAGCGAGGACACGACATGGTCAAAAGTAACCTAAACACTGAAAGCTGCTTCACTGTACATTCAGTGTTCAAATCGGTGCTCTTTTCTTATTTCACAGGGATGAGTAATCACTTAGTTTGTTTCCAATTACCTTCTTAAAATTCCACAAAATCATAAAAAGAGACTTCCTCTTACATGTAAAAAAATTAAGCTTTAAGAATATTAAAACCAAAATAATGTCATCCAACTAGCTTTTATTATATTTGAAATAGAAAAAAAGCTCCCTGAATGCTATGTTTTGTCATTTTCTAGACATTTTGCAGCAAATTATTCTTCACCTCTGCACAACATTTTCAAAAGTAAAAAAAAAGAAGGTTGGTTTCTAGATCACATAGCGTTGCTGACAGGACCTCGATGACTCGCCCGGGTCAATCAATCAATCACAACTCTTTTTTTCACCTTTCTGGCGAAGCGGTGCTGCAGGAATAGCAGCGTCTTGTTGAAACAGCTCCTGACCAAATGACTGTGGTGTGTGACATGTAGGACTGGTAGACTAAACACGGCTGCATCACACTGAGAGCCTCAAAGCAGACCTCTGCACAGGCCATCGGCCCGGGCGGCACACACACAGCCAGACACGGCCCGACCCACTCCAAAAACCACTGACCTGCCTCTGACCCGGCACTAGACAAACTATCAGCAAATCATCAAAACAAAAACAGGGAGAAAGTAGAAGCAGAATATTTTGCCTTTGAATCTTTATGGCCTCGGCAGCTCCCTCTGACCAATCCCGTTTATCCCAAGCAAACTGTTAAACACTGTCATTGCCCGATGTGTGTCGAGTGCAGATGTGAGTTGCGCATGCGTAACTTTGCAACAATAACGAAGACGACTTGTGAGTTGTTTGTGACTGACAGTGATCCTCGTTTCTTTCCCCAGATACAAATAAAAAAAACGTCATAGTCAATTTGACGTGTTAAGCAAATGGCAATGTTATTGGGTACTGTTACAGTGTATTTTCTCCCCAGTAACAAGCTAATCTTGATGGTAATTGGGTCTTTTAATAATGTTGTCAACAACCCAACATAACTTTCTACTGTCTGAGCTGTCAACTTATCAGTCTGAGGTAAATTGCTTGAGGAGGACACTCTGCCAAACTCTACAAGTTAGCAATCAAACACAACAGAGGCTGTCACTTGAATGGCATTTTGAGCTAACATTAGCAATCATAGATAGCTAAAACGTTTGCCGGATCTGGATCCCTTGGCGTTATGCCATAAACCGTTTAAATCTGAGCATGAGCATTTCACATCTGTACTCGACTCACATCGGGCAGTGACAAACACAAAACGCATCACTTCCTGTACAAATCAGAGGAGTTTTCTAAACTGCAGCGCATGGAAACCTGCAGAATCACTACTGAATAATAAGGGGGAGCTTTGATGCAAATGAAAATGTAGCAAATTATGACTTGATGAGCAAAGTTCTGAGCAGCTCACATACTAACGTATAATGTGACATTGTGATGGTTCCTTCTCTTTACATCTGCAGGTGAATAAAAAAGTTAAAGCATAACTATCGCCAAAATGCAACCTTTTTGGCTATTGTGAATAACCGGAAACATCAACAGCTACGGTGAGTTGTTCAAAAACTTTCTTTTTAGTAAATCTGTGTACAAAAACAATGTTGTCAATGCTTGCGTTAATGTGTAGAGCTCCTGGAGATACTTGGAGCAAAGTCTCATGTTGTGTCGAGTCTTCTTAATGTTTAAAAATAGCTGTTTTGAGGCTATAGCATAAAAGTGCCCCTAGCTCTCCCATTCAAAAGGCCATTTGACCCAAAAACGAGAATACGGTGAATCTTAAAAGTGGCGCTTCCGTCCTAAATATGCTTTTAAATAAAAGTTTGACTCACATACATTCACACCCTAGGATGCATTTTGGCGAGAGTTACGCTTTAATTTATTGATCTTGGTTCCTGCAGCTGCCCTTCCCTGGCCTCATGCTTCCCTGCCCTGTCGCCAGGCCTCCCGTCTACCAGTCTGCCTGTCTACCTGTCTACCTGTCTGCCTGTCTACCTGGCTGCCTGTCTACCTGTCTACCTGTCTGCCTGTCTGCCTGTCTGTCTCTCTGCTGGCTTGCATAACCCAGCCCTGTGTTGTCAGAGTTGTCACGTATTTGTTGCTGCCTTTTCTTCTCTGTCACGTCAAGCCCAGCAACTGTGTGCCCGGAGACTTGAAAAATATAGATTGACACACATACATACACACACACACACACACACACACACACACACACACACACACACACACACACACAAATACAACACATATAGTCTCACTGTTTAACTTCAGTTTCGATCAGAGCAGTGAGTCACGTTGCTAAAGAACACAATGGTACCTGTTGCTGCAGAAATTCAAGCATTATTTCTGATACTAACTTTCACCCTTTCTATGAAACATCATCAGTGTGTGGGTCTCTAAATGAGCACAACACACACACACTTAAAAAAATGGTCACTGGCCTATAGTCTGAGTGGGAAATCTAAGGGAGTTCGTCACCTTGCATACACAATAGTCCCTTCAGAGCAGTTGGCTTGATAAGATAGGCAAGCACCCGCCTGATATGGTCTCCACAGCTACAAAGACACGCACGCACACACACACACACACACACACACACACACACACACACACACACCAGGCAGCTCCAGGTATGACTAACCTGGCTGACTCTAAAATGTCACTCTGATACGTCCTCTCGCAGTAATCAGGTGACCGCGCTGATAGTGGTCACATTCAGTCCAGGCTTCTCATGAAGGAAAACAGATTAGAGTCTAGCCACAAATAACATACTAGGGCTTGAGGTTTTGAAGGAGCAAAAATGCAGCAGTTTCAGCAACAAAGGGGGAAAAAACTTAAGTGTGACGCTTACATTTGTAAACTTTTAGCTGTAATCTGTAACCCTCAGCTGACCCAGTTCCAAATGCAAGACTCCAATACCAGCTGCTGATAACAGTCTGGATTTCATAAATGGCCAAAATAACCTCAGCTGAAAATATGATTCCATTTAAAGTTTCTGGGATTTGCGTTCTGTGCAGGAATGGGTTATTTAAAAAATTTAACTTCTTAAATCCTAAAATCAACATGTTTTAGCTTTCTTAGTAGGTATTAACAATGGTCCTCATAGATCGGCCGGAGTTCAGAATGCAAACACAAAGAAAGAAAGAAAAGAAAGCGGAAGGTAAAGGACATCCGGCCGAAATAAAAGACATCCAGCGGAATAACTGGCGGCACCTATACAATCCCGGAAGTGAAACGTCGTGGATGTAGACTAGCCCAAGCCCAACATTTACCTTATACAGCGGCAGTCAATGTGGTGCATACATTAATACATCTGTGGAATGCAAATGAATTACAGTGCATTACTTTTCGTAGCTATATGTACGAATGGTTCATGAGAACAGCCTGAACAGTGTGTGGCTGTGTGACGGCAGACAGTTGGCAGTTAATCTAGTCTGTCGCGTTAGCTCCTTTGGCGTACCAACCACTGCTGGGTGATGGAAAACGGCTTACCTCATTCAGTGAGATGACTTGATTAGGGAACGTAAACATTAATTGAGGGTCTGCGACATTGTCTGAACATTGGCGTTGGATGTAAATTGTGAGGTGTCGTCCAAAATGGATGTCATTCTTGTGGATACTGGGCTGTAGTACTGGCACTGGTTCTGTAAGCTGTAATGAATGGTTAAACTAAATTTGAAGCAAAACTGACCAGTAATTCACTGAACATTTCAATTACTCATGTAACTCTCCTGAATGATTTACGTAGAAGAAGCCCTTAAGGGGATTTAGCTTTTATAAACATTCAAAATTAGGTCTAATTTTGCAACAAGTTGAAACAAAGCACCCACTTTTACAGTGATATGACACACAGCTCGTGAAAGTGAATGAAAACAGTTTGGGTGGGAAAGGCTTCCCATAGATAAGATCTCCAAAGACTGAATCAGATTGTGTCATGTTTTTTGCATAATTAGTGGCTGGTTTTGGAGGTCTAAAGGAGGGTTAATGTCGCCCTTAGATCTATGTGAGGGTGACGCTGTTGTCAGTATAATGGATATTTGTCTCCTGAGGTGCAATAGTCTCTCAGTTTGTTGAGCACTTGATGACAGCTGCCCTCAGGCTCTACTGCTAGTGACAGCAAAGCCAGCGTGGAGCCCGTGAGCATGCACACCTGCACAAAGAGCGTCTGTGCTTAAGTGAAAGAGTTTGATGCAAAAAAAATAAAAATACGATGTATTTTCTGCTGCTGCTGTAGTTTACGTATGTCTAACCTTCATTTCATCATATTATAGCCATTCTGTGATACTTTGAAATGCTGCATGCTCTGTGGGCCAAACAGACTCAAACTATGTTATAGCAAACAAATATTACAGAAACTGAGTACAGTTACACTGAAAAATAACAAGAGAGTTAACTAACATCACTAACTAACTAATATTAACTAATCACTGACTAAATGACATTCATGTGTTCACTGCAGCAGTGTAGAGGATTCTTCCATTTAGCAGGTGTATGATTGAAAAAACTGACTGGCACAAGCATGCACTGAAAGAAAGAAAGAAAGATAGAAAGAAAGAAAGAAAGAAAGAAAGAAAGAAAGAAAGAAAGAAAGAAAGAAAGAAAGAAAGAAAGAAAGAAAGAAAGAAAGAAAGAAAGAAAGAACAGGAGAGGAAAGGTAAGGAGAGGAGAGAAAAGGTTAGTGCGTGTTTCCAAGATGTGCCATGCAAATGAGGCTCTGCATCCTGGATCCTGTTAGGTGGATGTACTGTTTACACTTGTTATTGCCTGAGGAGAGGGAGGGAATGAAGGAGAGAGAGAGAGAGAGAGAGAGAGAGAGAGAGAGAGAGAGAGAGAGAGAGTAAGAGAGAGAGAAAGCACGTACAGTTCAGGCCTCAGGCTATACTCCCTTTTCTGAAAATAAATGCACAGACAGACAGACAGACAGGTCAGTTAGTGAGGCAGGAAGACAGTCGGCCGAGATCCTGAGCCTGATCAAACATGAAACATGAAAACACATTCACAAAGTCACTTACGGTATTCTAAAAAATGTTTTTGTAATTCAGTGAGTGACAGTCAGATAGAAAGTCAGTAGGACATTTATTAAACGGTCAGATGGAGCTGTAGCTGGAAACAACAAGTTGCGAGACAGACAGGTGGACAAAAAGCTGTGAAGAGTCAGACTTTCAGAAATTCAGTAAGACAGAATGAAGCTGCTGCTGTTTATTTATGTTGTTTATGAGAATTTGTATATTGAGTTTGCTATATGTTGCTCATTTTATTCTGTATTTTTTTTCTTCTTTTTTAACTTATTTGTTACATGTTTGAAATAAACAAAAATCTATCTAAATATGGAGGCAGACAGACAAAAAGCCGTGGATAAATCTAAAGGACAGAGAGATATTCAGACGAGTAGAGCTGCAGCTAATAAAGAAGACAGAGAGACAATCAGTCCATGAGACAGTCAGTAAGTATGTCATTCAGACAGACAGACAGATGGAGAGCCACTGGCCAGCAGAGCCACAGATAAGCTGTTGGACTTTGCTCTGTCGGCCGTGGGTGTTGCAAAGAGGCCCGAGATAAAAACCGCTGGCCTGAGAGACGAACACAGAGGAGGCGGCTGATTACATTTAACCTGATGGTGTGTGTGTGTGTGTGTGTGTGTGTGTGTGTGTGTGTGTGTGTGTGTGTGTGTGTGTGTGTGTGTGTGTGTGTGTGTGTGTGTGTGTGTGTGTGTGTGTGTGTGTGTGATGAAAGAGGGAGGGAGGGAGGGACAGACAGGGAGGACATTATCGATCGAAACTGGACCATCGACTCAGCGTCACAGATGCATGGCAGAAAAAAAGACAGCAGGTTAAAGGTCAGGGGAGCAGGTTTCTTAAAGTTTCTAAAAAGGTCGCTGCTGGTTTGAGTCCCTGACTGGCTCCGATGATGCTCTTTTTCTTTGATCCAGAAATTCCTGATCTAGTATGAATAATTAAGTGATGTTTATATGATCCCTCCGTTTGCTAAATTCTTGATGTATTTTTTGTTTTTGTTTTTCCTGCTCTGCTTCTGTTATATTTTTCATGGGTCATTTTCTCTGCTGCATCCTGTGTCTGTTTGCACTGACCCAGTTCCCCTTCAAGTGTCATAAAAGTTTCAACTTATCTTATCTTAATTTCCGTGAGTAGCATTGTCACTGTTATGATTACACAAAGAGCACCTGTTGGGTTTGTCAAGTCTGCTTTGTAACATGATACACTGTGGATTTCAAAATAAAAGTAATGTACTGTATTACATTGTTTGGTGAGGTGTCCGCTTATAACGAACCTCCAGGGGATCCAACAGTAATAGGAATCTGTCACACCAGAGGCGAAATTGCTGGATGTTACAGGCTAGACTTCTGTTTCTCCTCCTATAGTTTCAGGATGTTTGGATATGCAGTGGAGGGGGTGTGAGGAACAATATCCTCAGGACTTTATACTGCTCTATCTTCCCGTGTGTCTGCATGCAGAGAGTCTCAGGTTGGATTTTATGGTATCGGGTGCTGAGCACGGCGAGCAGCCCCACAGGGGAAAGCCCCTGCGCGGCTTGTTTGTATCACTTAAATAAACCTTGAGCCAGAAAGTCACCTTCACTTCCCTTACACTTCCTATAGCCTACCAACATGCAAACTTACTGTAATCGCTGTGTTACTTCTCCCCAGGCGAAGCTAATACTGCTGGAAACCCCTTGGTACTGGCAGACTGCATGTAACATTAGTAAAAGTACACACTGTGTTGTATTGTAAACACTTGCAGGTGTTCTTTGGATATTCTGGGTGTACTGTTTTATTTCATCCTGTGAAGGGTTCATTGCACGGGTGGAAACGGGTCTCAATTTTTTTTTTAAATGTAAAAACAATCCAAGGCAATCATAGGACTTTTGAAAAATGAAAATGCCTTTATTCTACATGACAATGCATTTCATAACTTCCAACGCACATGGTCGGGTTAGCCCAGTTGGTAGAGCAGGTGCACACATATAGAG
>CM042430.1:34718089-34878089 GCA_023631565.1 Gymnocephalus cernua
GCTTTTACAACTGTCGATACAGGGGGCAGCCATGTTGGATTTTCAGCTCGGGTACCTCGGTGGATGTACGAGTTCCGAACTCGTAAATACGAGGTCAGGGGGCGTGTTTACGACTTTGACCTCGTAAAATACGAGTTGCGAGGCAAAAAGAACGCACCATAAATTGGGATTTGGGAGGGAAGTAAGAGTAAAAAGTACTGTCATCAATTACAGATCCGTAGCAGATAGTAATTCATTGTATTTGACCATGTTTCACAGCTAAAAGCTACAGACAAACAGAAGATGCATGTCATCATGTCATCAGTTCAAAACCATGCCTGTCAACAATTCACAACGTATTCAGCTAGTTCTGTAAAACAATGTTAACTTATTTATGTTCAAAAAGAACATCAGGGTTAAATCTGTTCCTGGAGCATTAACATGTCTGGTATACATTGAAATGAAATCAAAAATTATTATTATTATGAAATGCATGAGAGTTTAACTGAAAGATTCCATCAATTATTTCACCAGAGAAGACGCAACATGACAAGAGAGTTGGAGTGTAATGGAGTTTCTTTCTCTAACAATCATTATTTGGCCGAGTACAGACGTCAGCTTTAAGAGAGCTCATTAACTACATAATAGCCACGTTTCTCTTCAGATTTTGGTCACGTTACTAAGCTGCAACTGATTTGCTGCCGACAACATTGTCATTTCAACCAGCAAAAGCGATGATCCATGAACGTTGTAGGCCTACGCATTGCTCTTTGCTAAAAAAATCTGAAACCAGGTCTAAAGTGGAATTAGAGCTACAATGCACTTTCTAATTTTTTGCAGTTTCTAACGCTTCGTCTTTGAATCTGCTCTGCTTCAGACCAGAATAAACTCAAATCAAGCTTTTCCGTGGCCTTTGAATAAAGGCACTGAGGACAGTCACACCACCGTGACAACTGCAGCCAGGCACTTAGAGTTCATTAGCTGTGTGTGTGTACAGCTGTACACACAAACACGCACACACACACACACACACACACACACACACGTAAGTAGGGACAATGTAACAGCTGGGGCTGTGGCCTTCAGTGCTGTGGAGGCAAAAGTAGCCGAGAAGTTAGAGAAGCAGGTTTAAATCCACAGAGCAGCTTTAAAAAATGTGGGCTTGGAAAAGTGAATGATTCTCTTCTATCCCTCATATACTGCTGTTGATGTGCCATAGATAGATAGATAGATAGATAGATAGATAGATAGATAGATAGATAGATAGATAGATAGATAGATAGATAGATAGATAGATAGATAGATAGATAGATAGATAGATAGATAGATAGATAGATAGATAGAGTAGATAGATAGATAGATAGATAGATAGATAGATAGATAGATAGATAGATAGATAGATAGATAGATAGATAGATAGATAGATAGATAGATAGATAGATAGATAGATAGATAGATATATAGATAGATAGACAGATAGACAGATAGACAGATAGATAGATAGATAGATAGATAGATAGATAGATAGATAGATAGACAGATAGATAGATAGAGAGATAGATAGATAGATAGATAGATAGATAGAGAGATAGATAGATAGATAGATGGACTTTATTAATCCCAAATTGGGAAATGACTCTGTTACAGCAGCACGTTACAAGGACATACTCACTCACACACATACAGAGAATACAAGAAAGAAATAATAAATAAGATACAAAAAAAAGATAAAATGCCAGAACTACTGAAAAAAATATAGGACTGTCGTAAAGAAAAAGCACCTGTGCGAGAACACGACATTAATATCCACTAATATCCATTAATATCGGTGCTAATCCAGTTTGCAGCACACTCAAAACATGAAACCAACACAAACAAAAAGCGGCGAATTAAGTGTAATGTACATCTACACAGGTGCTCAGGGCCTTGGCACCTGTCTACAGGAGGACACAGGTGTGCAGGAAGTTTGTGCTGAGCGCTCCTGTCAGGACTGTCTGAGTGAGAAACAGACAACGCTTGATTGACAACTTTGACTTTTACCTGTATGGAGCGGGACAACTCACTCCTTTAATGGCTCTTTGATGATCAATGCATATTGATGTCATGCGGAAATTTACAGCACGGCTTTGCCAACATAAAACTGAGAATGAGCCAAAATAAACAGAAACACCTCTGTAGTTGCATCAGGCTGAGGACAGGAACTGTCAGACTCACAGTTCATGGAGTTTCTTTTTATTGAAGAATGAATTCAAGTACAATAATAGCTGTATGAAAATGATTGTACATTTTTAATTTTGCCTCTTCTGCACAGTCTGCACATGGTTTTTCATCTATTGCAGCCTGACCGATTGCTCAGTCAGGAAATGAAAACTGACTTTTCAAGAAAGAAGAAAATAGTTTTTGTTTTCACATGACGAGATATATAGGTAACTCTTTATTTATGGATTGGTTATTTCTTAATAAATTCCTCGGACGTTTCCTGGAAAGAACAATAGGATTTACATATTAACGATTATACAAATTAAAGGGGAAACAGTTGTTTTTTAACACATTTGGATTTAGATAAATTCATTAGAAGTTTTCAATTGCCCGAGATATTTCCTTGAAAGAGCTTGTTCCATTTAAACCCAAGTACATATTCAGTCATTAATCATGTATTATTGGAATCATTTTGTTAATTAAATGTTGATTTGAATTGCTTGTATGTAGACACATTTCACCTTTTTTGTTCAGCTGATCTGTTGTGTACTGACGAATAGCAGTTTGATTAATCAACTGGAGGCGCACATACTGATCTACAGTACTTCCCCTATAATTAGTACCAAGTTCTTTCCAAGACACTTCTATTAATATACTGCACATATGCAGTATGCATATGCAGGGCCTGAAGTTAACTTGTTTGGCCACCTGCTACTGTGGCAGGTGGATTTTAAAATGCCAATTTGTTTTGCCTCATAGAGGTAAAAATACAGGAAATGCACAACCTTTGTTCTTGAACTTGCAAGTTAAGAACAAAATCAATATAATTTACCCTCTCAGATATCTTCTTAAATTTCCCTTTTAAAGGTATTTGCATATAGCTGATCCCCATGTGTTTCATATCACAATGTCAAAAATCAGCTTTCCGTATAACGGCCACATTTTTTCTAGAGCGATGTGTAAAGAGATCATTTTGGCGCTAAAGCTGAAACGTTGATGTTCGCTTGTTGAAATTCCTGAAATCTCTTTTTGAAAACAAACCTTAACTTATAGATGTGTTGTACAAGTTGCTTCGGTGCTTGAAATCAGACCAAAATGAGACCAAAGTCTTAGGTTATAAATGATTAAAATAGTAAATAAATGTCTGAAATGACATTTGTTAATATCGCTTTTTGAGTAGGAGTGTTGTGCATCTTTCATCTTTTGTATCTTTCTATTTATTGATTGACATTTTTTGGGGCTCAAATCCAAGGTAATGGCAAACTTGGTTGAAATGTGAAAGAACGACAGAGGCAAAAAACAACTAATGAATCACTCAATTCAATTCGTTTGGCACAAGGCCAAAAAAAAGGCATTCAGGCCATGGTCAGTATCTCCAGATGAGGATTGGCTGATGGCTTCAGACTGACCCCCCACCCCCTCCACTCACTGACATGTTACAGAGGAATCTGAAGGTCCCTCTCTCTTTCACCGACCTGTTACTGCAGCTGATTTGTTTTTCCACCGCCTCCAATCAGAGGCCCCCTGGCCAGGACCAATTAACAGCAACACACACATCCACTGAGAGGCTACTGCAGCACCCAGCTGGAGTAGATTAGTTGCCACCTATTGTGCTGCACCGCTCAGGGGGTTAAAGATAACACCCACACACGACAGACGAGAGAAGAATACCCACTTCACTCATTCTGTTGTCTCTGTAGAAGAGCCCACATGTTACCGAAACTGGCTCCTGACCTGCTCATCTGGGACAGTGGAAACCTGCAGTAACTAAACTTAGAGTACAGTAGGGTTAATATAGGTTTAAACCTGGAGTTCACTTTTAATGGAAGGTGAATGTATAGTCATACACGGACTAGTCTTGCATTGCCAGACCTTCCTCCGTGCACTGTAATTCATTTTTATTCCACGTATGTATTACTCTATGCCCCACTGTATAAGAGCGTGAAGATGGAGGGTCGAGTCCTAAATAACAGGGCTTTTTAAGCGGGGGAGTGTAGTTTGTGTCCTGAAAGAAGTTAAGGGGAAAACACAAGACTTTCACCCGGGAAACAGGTGTTCATGTTCCGGGAGTATTACTTAAGGGGACAGGTGATCCAAATTACAAACTTTTGTGATCACTAATCTTAAGTAGCCGTTTTGGTGCCTAAACTTAAGGTTAACGCATGACAGTCAACTTTTGTCAGCTAAACTTAACCGTCGTTCCGGCGGCCGTCACCTCACAGAGCCCAGTACTTGGCTCACAGACACCTTCTGTGACCAGCGGCGGTGGCCGTAATTTTGTAAGCTATCATACAAATGATTGTTCATACAAACCTGTTGGTGAGAAGCAGTGATACTGAACTACAGCTGAAGACTACAAATGATCTGTCTCAATTCTTTGAGACTTTGAGATATTCTTATTTTACTTTCTAAACTCGCTCAGGGAGCTCAGTGGTCAGTCCCAGCTACAGAACACCACTGCTGGAGCTGGATGGTATTCAGTGTCTTGTTCGAGAACACAAAGTTGAACCAGTCCTCAAGATCTGGAGGGTTAATGCCCTGAATCACCATTACAAATACATCTTGTCTTTCAGTACTGTTATGTGTCCTTTCCACTGAAAACCGAGAAAAACAAGGCAGGACTGTGCAGACAGATCGCCGGTGCACACAGGCTAAATGGTTTGGCGCATGCTGGAGTCTTTAATGGGCCAGGTTGTGTTATGGATGCATCCATCCTGCCTGTTCATCCATCAGACTGTTTTTCTAACTTCCCAAACCCCAAAATGGACGTGGTCTGAGGAGGGGGATGATGAAGAGGAGGAGGAGGAGGGTGGAAGGACGAAAAAAGCAGGGGGAAGTATTGAAGGCCAGTGGTGGGAGAGGGAGGGGGGAGACGGCTGCTGCCAGAGGATGAATGAGCGCTACTATGTCTGCTGGCTCCGGACTGTGTGTGTGTGTGTGTGTGTGTGTGTGTGTGTGTGTGTGTGTGTGTGTGTGTGTGTGTGTGTGTGTGTGTGTGTGTGTGTGTGTGTGTGTGTGTGTGTGTGTGTGTGTGCGTGCGGCTGAACAGGGCTCCTTGAGAAGAGCCTGACAGCCTCTCACGCTCAGGTAGACAAGCTCCACTTATTTTCAGAGCACAGGCTAAAAACACGCAGGCGCACAGTTTGGGCTGCTGCAGACACCGTAGAAATGAGTCAGAGCTATAAGGATTCTTTGATAGCTGATCGATGGCCACTGACAAAGATTAATAGCTGCAATAACCATTAGAAACTGAGTTTTCACCTCAGTAGTTTGCATATAAAGACTGCACTTTTTGGTCAGTACAGCATGAAAATGAAACTAGTTTGCTGTTTTCCATAAGTCAGTTATTCTCAACCAGGGGTATTGTACCTCAGGGGATACTACTACAGTTGCCAGGGGGTATTTGGAAAGATTGCAGTAGCTCAACTAATTAGAAAATATAGAAATTGTGATGTGATTTAAAGAATGTATCCACACATTTTGTTACTGTAATACCTGAACACTACATGTTATCATTGTTAAAACAGGTAGGTAATGAAATGAAATAATGGTAGAAATAAATGGCTAAAAGTAATGACTAAACCGTACCAATGATGTGCTAAAAGTAAGGTTTATGGGTTAATGGTTTAGCTTCACTCCAAGTAGTAGTATGATTGCTGACCAAACCAACCCTAATATTGACAATTCAATTGTATGAAATAGCAATATCCACTTTTATATAATGAAGGGGTATGTCAGTTAATCTGGCAGGGCTGTGGGGGTACATTAGACCAAAAAGGTTAGGAACCATTGGCATAAGTTATCAAACTTGTTGAATCACAAACAAATATCCCTATGCTGTGCCTAATGCCACCCCTCACTCCCTTTTTTTACTCTTCTTAATCATCAGTAGTTTAGAATGATCATTCATTTGAGATTTTGCACGTCTATGAACCATCATCGTCATCATGTTGACAGGTGCTGTGTGAAAAACACAGTGACATGACGTCATTGTCATCTGTCAAAGTTGAACCACTGCACTGTGGGGTTTTACACTTAAACAGGTCTCATGTCTGAAAAAGCTGTCTGAGTTACTAAAAAGTAGTCTATATCCTCCACGTTCCTCTTCCAGGTTTGCTCCATTGCCGACGGAAATTCCGCCGGATTTCACTCATTTAGGCCGGACATCCGTTACCTTGAGCTTCCGTTGTGTTGGCATTTGAAACTGTGTTTTATGCATCGACCCAAACAAACAAAAGAAAAAAAGACACCACGTTACACTGGTTCCACAGTGCAGAAGACTTTCTTTACAGTCACAAATTTTCATTGTGCTTTTTTTGTTTTTAAGATTATGTTTTGGGCATTTTGAAGACATGAAAAGGGGAGAGAGGGGGAATGACATGCAGCAAAGGGACGCAGGGCGGAGTCGAACCGGCTGCAACGTCGTCGAGGAGTAAACCTCTATATATGGGCACATGCTCTACCAGGTGAGCTACACGTTTTCTAACTTTGAGCCAATAAGCTCACAATTTAATTGACTCTGACATTGAGCAGTATCTTAACAAATTACACTCTATCTGAACTGATAAAGGCGGTGTAATGAAAATGTAAACAGCCATAGCGAACGCACAACTGCTCCACATTTAACTCAGTGTCTTAAATCAAGAAAATGCCCTGAAGTGACAAGATGATCCGCTCGCCAAATGTCTGACAATCCAAAACCTGTTAAGTTAATAACTAGCTGGTGTACTCATGCTGCATTTGCACATGCATACCTTGACAGCCGAGCAGGGTCAGTTAGCCCTTGGGCCACCCTACAGTGTATTTGAATACTTACCATAACCTGGAGCCGTCTTTATCGTCCCCTCCACCCCACCCAGAAGCCACCTTAGTCATAGAGCGCAGAGTAAACTATCGGCCTCAGCATACATGTTCCTCATCCCTCCGGGTCAAAATATTTGCATATTTGCATTGAAATCCCCCCCCCCAAAAAAAAGAAAGTGGTTGGTAAACATGGCTGAGGCTTTCTTAACAAATTGTCTCTCTTGCCTCACTGGAACTTTGTTTTTGGAAGTGAAGGAATGTCCGAGCCTGATATAGTTCTACCTTCTCCGCTCCGTCTCTTTCTTTCTCTCATATCCCATTTCTGTCTCCCTCTGTATCCCCTCCGTCCTCCCCACCTCCCCCTCCACTCTCGCTCCCTTCTGTCAAAATAAACACATTGAGAGCTGCCCTTTTTTTTCATTCAGACGCTCCAATCCGACAGCCTCATTTTGGGCCCCGCTGTCTGTGTGTGTGTGTGTGTGTGTAAAGTAAAGTACTTATAACACACATTAAAAAGCTGGGATTTTTTTACACCCAATCCCTCCTCGTCCCACTCTCGTCCTGCCCCGGCGTGGTATCTGACATAACCGGCCCTGGGTTTCTCTCCGCGGCCCTGTGTTCCTGGCAGATAGAGGGGCCGCCAACCGCCGCTGGGGGAACTTTCCTGGCTCGGGGAAGCTGTTGGACAATCACACCTTTCATGGGCCGGAGAGAACGCCGCCGCCCGTCCAGTGGCTCCTAGGCCACGGTACGGGGAATTTCTCTCCCTCCCTGGACCCCCCCCACCCCCTCTCTCTCTCTCTCTGTCTCTCTTTCTCCTTTTCTGTTACTGTCTCTAACTTGAGTGCCACTTGTTCATTTCTCTGCTATGCAAACTGACAGTTTCAGATAGAACGTTGTTGCTGTATGTTGTTGATCTTGGGGCTGCAACGGTGTCATATCACCTCCAGGGTAATTAGACGTTTTCAAAGGACGTTTAAGGCTTTTTTTTTTCTTTAACTGAGTAAACATAGAGGGAGGAGACATGAAAATAAAGGTCCACACCAGGATTCAAACCAGGGACAGTGCAGGTAGACGTTATGCTGTTAACATGTTTCCATTTATCAGATTAGCAAAAACACTTCCTCTGTTTTCACACAAAAGTGTAATTTCACACTGAAATGATTTAAAAAATAAATACAGTAGAACCACTTTGGAATACAAAGACGTCGCTCCTGATGTTATTTAAATTACAGTAGGACCAGCAACTTCACAGAAAAACACTAGGTTAGATAGGTTATTGGGACTGTAATGCCTTTTTTCACTAACCCTAACCCACATACATTCTCATATAGGATTAAAATCACTGACCAGCATAGGTCATGTTATAATCCCCCAAAAGACATGAATCCAGTCTGAATAGGATTTAAAATAGCATTTTATTGAGCAGCATATGTTCCACTTATTGAAACTGAATTTTTGCTCATGTGCAAATTCAGGGTGGATTTACTTCCTAAACCTTACTGATATTTATTTTATTTATCCTGTTTAGCTCTCTTTTTGTCAACGTCTCAGTCATACATAAAGTAGGAGAGGTCATTCAGTGTCTTATCACTAAATAACTAAATAAAATGATCATATTTGTACTGCACTGTTTTTTGCATTATTATGAGGTGATCTCAAGTAAAAAAGGTTCTACCAAAATCATAAAATAATTATCTAATAACAGTCTATGTCATGTCTTCTTCAGCCTGCTGTGCCTTCTCACAGTCCCTCTCAACCCTGTTTTTCTTCCTTAATTTTCTCTCTGCAACTTTCCTCCCCCATCTCCCCCTAGCTCTCTTTCTCTCTCTCTCTAAAGCCACCTTTAGGTTTTACAAAGCTACCTTTTTGCCGGTTTAAATTTAGAATTGCCTTCTTTTGGGCCACGACTGCTTCTGGAGGTTGTCCTAAAGAGTAGGGGAGAGAGAGAGGAGGGAGAGAGACAGAGAGAGAGATAGAGAGAGAGAGATGAGGGAGAGAGGGGGGGTGATAGAGAGAGAGAGAAAGATTTCTAAACTCATCCCTGTAAATTGGCAGGTTTTGTGAAAATTAATTTGGAAAGGCTCCGTTTGGAAGCATGAGGGGGGCCGGTTGTGATGTTGAGCTGTGCGCTTCCCGTAAACGCGCTGAGTAGCTTTATTCAAAGAGCTGCGGTAAAAAGGCCAAAAAAAGATCAAATCAACATGGAGGAAGCTCACAGGGAGGGTAGGGTTTCTGTGCAGTGGTGGGGGCAACCTGGGACATGGAAAACGCAATAAAAAACATAATTATGAGGAGCAAAGAAGTGAAAAGCTCCCAGTATTAATTGGACGCAATAAATGCAGTGAAATAAGGTGCCATCATCAGAAACTCATGACTGAGTAAGTTGCTTTGTAAGAAATGCTAAATGAATGTAATGGGGTTACAGAATACATAAACACAATTAGGATAAATAACAAAATTGTGTGTGTGTGTGTGTGTGTGTGTGTGTGTGTGTGTGTGTGTGTGTGTGTGTGTGTGTGTGTGTGTGTGTGTGTGTGTGTGTGTGTGTGTGTGTGTGTGTGTGTGTGTGTGTGTGTGTGATGCTGAGGTACAGAGACCTGGAGAGTCCAACAGAGCAGTCTGTTGATCCCATGTCAGCCATCTTATCTGAAGTGCTTATCTGTAGGTGAAAGTTTGCTTCAGTCTTCCTTAGTGGGTCCTCAGAGTTACTCCGGGGGGGGCACCAAATTATTGTTTGCTAATTTTTTTTATTAAAATGTCTGAAAACATACATTAACATAAAACACTGTGCTTCCCCATGTATGTTTAACATTAAAATCTGATGTATAAATGATGTGTGAATATCCATCCAATACATGTGGGGGTCCCAGCTCTGTTTCTCTTTCAACTAAGAGGTCTTTGGCCTAAAAACGTTGAAGACCCCTGGTGTAGAGCATGACTAAACGTCTACAGCCATGCTAGCGGCTCTGTGGGGCTGTAATTGTGCTCAGCGGTGCATTGAGCTAAATGCTAACATCAACAAGCTACAGCGATAATGCTAACAGGAAGTCAGCCTGCAAAATCTAACAACTGAAAGATAGCCATCCTTTTCAACCCGTTCTCACTCTGAACTCCTAAAATACGGATGTTTGGACAGCGGCTGTCAGCGGCTGTCAGCGTCTGAAGCGACGCAAAAAGCGCCCTTCAGCGTGTTTGTAGAGCGCACCAGGGAGAGCAGCAGCTACACAGGGTTTGAAGATGGCGCAGCAGTAAGAGCGACTATGGTAGCGAGTAGTATGAAAGCCCGAAAATCTGCATAGGACTTTCACCCAGGAGACCGGGGATCATGTCCCACGTGTCTCGTTTTCTAAACCCAACCGTCCCGTTCTTCCCGTGTGTCATAGAAACATAAGCCCACCCACGACCTTTTCCTTAACCTAACTGTGTCAAAAGTGACACCAAGAGTCCCGACCAAGCGTGTTTAGATAAAGCGCGTTATATGACGCTAAAGGACACTTTTATCGTCAATAACAACGCCAAGCGTCTGTATTTTACGTGATGGGAGTGAGAATCTGTTGTCTTTTTCTCCGCTAAATACATTTGGTATAACAGGTACATTTAGGCCCCATCCAGACGAAGACGTTAGGATGAAAACGCATCCGTCTTCCCTGGATTCGGTTCAAGAAAATTCACGTCCACATGAATCCATATGTAAATGACTCAACACGGTACTTCATATGCCAGGCCTGTAGGCGGCGCTGTTACTGCTACAGAAATTAACGGAATGAAGAAGAAGAGCAGCCTTCAGTCACTTCCTTTCATAATATGACTGTTAGCTAGTTCTCTTAGGTTAACCTACCATGGACTAGACTTTACTAACTTACACCACTGCTCGTTATATAAAGGCCACCTAGAAAAAGAATGTAAACTTTGTTTACATTCTATCGGACATGATTGCAGCTAGCAGAGCTAGCGTTAGCTAACATCAACATCGGCAGTCACACAAACATCAATGATCCGATGTCTTTTTGATAATCTAGCTACACGTTTTTCTTGCGGTAGCCTTTCTACAATAAGCGGTGCTAAAAGTTACTATAATCCGTTCAAGGAGTTGATGAGCAGACAGATTAGCTAGCTAGTTGATAAGTTCTCTACTTCCACTTCATAGTGTATATATCTATGCTTCCACTTTATAAACAGCATTGCTCCCTGCTATAATAGCCGTCAGCTGGGTTGAAGGCGGAGCTTTGAGTCCAAGGTGTGTGGGGATGACATCATCGATACGCACGTATGCGGTTTCGCCGTACACACGAAGCCAAACGTGAGCCGGCTTTTTTTTTATTCACCCTGGGACCAGGTTTCAAAAAAGTGCGTTTACGGGCAGTGCGTTTACAGGATTCGTGTGGACAGTCGGCCCAAACGATGCAAAAGATGTGCGTTTGCATCAAAATACGTCTTCGTCTGGATGGGGCCTTAATTTGGACATTTTCACTGCTAATACTTGCTTCTTTAGCCTTTTTTATGAACACTAGACCCCTGCAGGCTGAAAGAGTGGCTGTGACAGGCTTGTCACTTGCTCATTCGCTGCAGTCAGCTTGGATTCCAACGGTCACAGCAAAAAAAGAAGTAAAAATGTACGCAGACACTTCTCAAACCTTTCCTGCAGCATAATCCACCTCTCTGCTGTTTATCCATGTGCTCAGTATGCCAGTTTATCACGGAAAACGTGTTTAGGTTGACAGTGGAATACGCTGCAGGAGTGGTTTAAAAAGTGTCTTTGGACATTTTGATCCTTTTTGACGACCCTTTTCTTTTACGTGACTACAGGGGATGACTATTTGATCCTCAGTTTCCAAACGGTGTTTAAAAAAAAAAAAAGATTTACTGTTAAGTCATTTTTTAAGTTTATCTATTGAAAGCAAGACTTAAAATTGTAAAGGGAGGTACTTCTTCCACCACTGTTCAAATGTGCAGACTTTGTTTCAGGTGGAACAAAAACACACACACACACACACACACACACACACACACACACCCACACACCCACACACACACACACACACACACACACACACACACACACACACACACACAACCTGACATGGATCAGCAGAGGGGTGGGACCAGCCCTGCAGAGCAGTCTTGCATCCTGGTGTCACGTCAGCCTTTTTAATTCCTTCCAGGAACCTGTGAGGATTTTCACCATGCTAACAATGTGTACTCATGCATGAGTCACACACACTCCCGCAGCACATCACCCTTATTCCCCATTCTCCTTTCTTTTCCCTTACCTGCTTGAGTGGTTGTTGGCTTGCTTTTGTGTGGATTTGCATGCTTGCAAGAGTGTATATGTACCCGAACGAGATATACGTTTTGATCTTAACACCAACATCTCCTTAACATGGCCTGTTGCTTTTCACTTGCCCCGTCCTGTCGTCTCCTCGCACACTGAGCTGCAGTGACTCCGCTCTCTGTCCAAACTCCATCATCTCAGGCAATCAAGTGCAGTCAATGTTTCTTTCATAAAGGCTGCATTGCGCCTCATCGTAATTTCTCCTCAACCTCAGTTTGGCCAGAAGCCCCTGTATCTATAGGCTCATTCAGGACAGGGCACGCAGTCACTGAGCGTATCGCTGTCGCCACGCTAAAACCAGGCTTCTGCAGAAAATGTGAGCTTTTCAGGGATGAAGAAAAGAATGCTGTTTCATGGATGAGGATGTATTTGTACCTTCACACACGAAGGTTTTGAGATGCCCATACCATACTATATACTAATTATGTGCAGTATATACTATCTACCAATCTTTAAACTGTTTTTGCAGTTTATAAGAAATTAACAGTTTAGTTTTAACACTTACAGGAAATTATACAATATATGCACTGATGCTTGTTAATAAAACCACACCTTTAGAAAGACACTTTGAATTAAACAAATAGAAAGCTAAATGTTTTTTGTTTTTTTCTCACAAACTGTTTCCCACAAATTCTGTGACTCCTGTGTGGTTAGATTTTGCCTACACATTTAACATTTAGCAACTTTTCTCCATCTCTGAAACGCTTTGTCGATGTTGAAACGTCTTTTATTGCGTTTATTGTCGGACTCTCTTCTGAACTCTTTTGAAGAAGTCTGTCTTCCTTTTTTGGGGTTGCTTTGCAGTGCAAGCAGTGTTGCCGATGCTGAAGTATTAAGATTTTCTGCAGGATTTTCTACCATAGAATCAGACCTTGACCGTCTTAAGGGATGTGCATGCATCAACAGCCAATATGATTGCTCTTTCTCTGAAATCACCGGTGATTGGACAAAGTCTCCCGTCACAGGCTAGATTTTCTAAAGCCTGAAAACAGAGCCAAGAGGAGGTGCAGAAGTTTTCTCTAAGACCATTTCATTTACAGCATGCTGAAAGGTTTTCATGGAATCAGTGCCCAGTGACTCTAAAAGAAAACTGCCTACCCCGGCTTTAATTGTGAAAGTGACTTTTGTATTTTACACTTTATCAGTCAGTGTGACCAGCTAATGAGAACTTTCCTGCCTATTTCAACTTCAACAAAAACAGAACAACTCTCATATTTCGAAGCATCAAACAGCGGTCCCACTTCACATTCACAACATCTTCAGCTGAAGACAAGCCATGAAACCATGAAAGAAAGGGACTGTTCAAAGGTTGAATAAAAGCGGTTGTCTAACAGTCGTGCAGAGCAGCGAGTGAGATACTGGTTCAAAGCAAACAGAGCCGCGCTGGGATAGATCTGGTCCGACTGGTTTATTGTAGACTCTAGTGATGGTTAAAGGAAGGTTAAGGGATATTTACGAGACCTTTACTGCGATCAAAAACTTTCCATCCATGTGTTTTTCCCCTCTGGTATCATCTATAAATGATATTGCATATTCTTAGAAATCAACACTCAAGAGGATGAAAACATTTCAAACATTAAGTTTGGTTAACTGAAATGACCAAAGTCGAAAGCTGCTACATAAATGCACTTAAACAATAATACAAAGTTGTTGTTTTCTGGGGTTTCAAGTGTCAAGTGAAACCCACCTGAACACCTATGTGAAAGCAAAATATGTTCAGAAATTATTTTAGACATCCAAATGAATAGCATACACTATTTTAAAGGGCAATTAAAGTCCGTCTTTATCCATTAACACATTCACACACTTTGTTGGAGGCACTAAAAGGTGAAGTATATCATCAGCCTCCTCTGCCCGTGACATGAAAAGACAACAAAAAAGATGAACACTAGTTTGTACATATCGTTTTGAAATGAACCATTTATCACCTGACAAGCACCTGCCTTCTTTTTCCTCCATCTGGGCTTTGTTTGAAGTTGAATGAGGTTAACAGAAGCCAAATAAAACGCTCCAGGGCTTGTTTGCTTGTAAAGACAGTTAATTAAAACTTGCCGTCCATTTAAAAAAATTAGGTGACTTATGAGAAGGTGAAAGGATAGATTAAATGAACACTCAGGCATAGCAGCAGGTTGTTAAAATGACAGGAGGAGATTTTGAAACGATAACATGGCAGTTGGATATATATATATACTGTATACAGGGCTTCAAATTAACTTTGGCTAGTAGATTTTTAGCGTCACCAGCCAATCAGATTTTCTACTAGCCAATTTTTTTTCCAGGGAAAATCAAACAGATTATGAGTGCCTCTGAATGCATTTAAGCATCCATGTGTTTGGGTTGATGGTAGATAAAATATAAAAATGTACATTAACTTTACTCTCGAAAAACCTAACTTTACTACTTCATTTCAGCTCCTCTGGTTTGTTTCGCGCCGTTCCGTTCGTATCATGTTTGATGATCCTGTTTTTGAACACAGTTATACCCGCTAAGTGAAGGTCTATCTGAATCGGTCACAACCAGGGGCAATTCTAGGATCCGACCTTTAGGGGGGCTCAGCCCCTAATGGGAATGTGACACGGATATAGTGCATACAAAAGTGATAACCCTCTCCCTAAAAAGGGTCTAAAATCGCTCATTGTCACGACTCTCCTCTCGACCAGGGTTGGACGCAGGTCAGAGGCTGGAAATGAATTCAATGATACTGACGTTTAAACTACTTAGACTCGCAGAAAAGAGACAGAGAGAGCACACTCACGTGGGAAAACACAAGGGAGGGAGCATTTAACTTTAATGAATTGAATGATTTCAAATTAATTTAACTTGTAAATGAAATGAAATTATAGTTACAGCTGTTTCATTTGAATGGGTCCGGTGCACAGGACAGGGCCACTTCTCACAAATACAGATAGGATTGGAGATGAAAAGTTTAACTGACACGGAGGGGGGTCACCACAGAGTAGTGATGTGCGATACCACTTAATTCCTATTCGATCCGATACCAAGTAATACCCAGGTTGGTATTGCCGATACCAATACCAATACTTTTTACGTATTTTATTTGTAGTGTGATGTGACAACTAGTTTAAAGTAAAGTAAAAAAAATGTAGGCTGTAGGCTTACCAATTCCAAATTATAGCTGCATAATGACAAGACAATAAACTACTCTCATATTATTTAATTATAAAGAAAATCTCAGAGACTTGTACAGTAAAACAGGTTGAAAATTACACACGTACACTCTTAGCACTGATCTCGGAAAGCTACTCATTGTTGCATTTATTTCATTAGGATAGCTTACTTCATGTTTCACTAGTATTTTCGATTTGAACAAACTGCTTTCTGTTAGCTAGTTGTAAGAATGCTGGGATTCCGGGGAACTCTTGAACATTAAAAAACTAAAGCTTTAAGACGTGAATAACTTTCTCACAGTCAGTGATAACGCGACTATCACGCCATCTCCCTGTACCTGGATAATTTCTGCCGCTGCTGCCAAATGACTCACTGATTGAAGTCTGTCTTGCCCTAGCACCTTGCGTCTTCCCGCCCTGGACCTCCTCCTCAGACCGCCGCTTCATTATATCATCATATTCACTCGTATGACTTAACCTCAGATGTTTAGCGAGGTTTGTAGTGTTACTACTGTATTTCACTGTCTTTCCACACACATCACACTCAGCGTCACTGCTGTGTTTACAGCTAAAATACAGCCAGACTTGACTCCTTTTGCGGTCAGCCATAGTCACTCTGCAGTCTGCAGTCTTTGTAGCGGGAAATTAAAGAAGAGCTGCTGCTGACTGCCGGCGGAAGGAGAAGTAGTTCCGTTCCCTAACCGGATATAATTAGACTTTTCTGGTGACAACAAGTTACTTATGATAACATAAACACTCACACCTAATTACTGAGTTTAAATATCAATCTTTTTATATGAGAATCGATACTAGAGCAGGAGACGTTGGGATTGTAAATATCAATACTTTAGTATCGATCCGCACATCACTACTAAAGAGGCGTTTTCATCCGAGAGACGCTGTGATTGGTGGATAGGATATGGAGCAGGGCACTGACAGCAACATAACCAATCACACTATGACAGACGCTCCACTTAGCACCAACTGCAATGTTTAATTTTAAATGAATGTAGCCTACTGGCAGTCTGGCACACGTGGGTGCTCTGTATTTTCCGTGGGTGCTCGGGCGCCTTTGCACACACACACACACACACACAAAAAGTCACATGTAAAACCAAAATTTGAACAACTGATTTACTTTTGTACATCTAACTGTGACTTGCCAACAGGGAAGTTACACCTGTAGAAATAGTACCACAATGTAGTTAATTCCCATGACCTGGCTAACAGTGTTATTGTTTTTTTTCCTGGCAACAGGCACCTGCAGGCTTTACAGGATATCTTGAATCAGTGTGTAATCTGTTTAACTATTGATCTAGCAATCTAAACCTGTATCACTGCTAGAATTAACGGCAACTGTGAGTCTTTGTCCTTCTGCATGTTAGGTAATATATAAATAACAGGTATTTTGTCATAAATAACTGAATGCAGAGAGATATTCTGACACCAGCAGTGTCAATGCAGCTCTGCTGAGCTCTGAGCCAATCGAAATGTTAAAGTTAAAGTAAGAAATTGACTTTGATGGATCAGATTTCTGTCAATCAAAACAGGGACATGTGAGCTGCAGAATGTGACAAATGAAAACATTTAGAATTTCTGAGCTGCTTGTTCATCATTTTACAGTTCAGCAGCTCCGCTCTCAGACTGGACATTTTACACATTCTGCTTCACACACACACACACACACACACACACACACACACACACACACACACACACACACACACACACACACACACAGGCTCATTCTGTTTCAGGCAGCGGCGGACAGGACGGAATTAGTGATACGGCGGGTGATTTTTCTCTGCTAAAGGTGCAGTCTGCCAAACCAAATAAATAACACCAACCATTCATTCACTTTTCCCTCCACCACCAGTTTCCTTTCCCTTTCACTGGTTTACTCTGAGAAAACACAAAACAAATACACACTGACAACAACAGAGGCACAGGAGCAAATACATGCCAGAGACATAGATGTACATGTGTACAGACACACACAGCCTGCACACGAAGACTGAGAGATGCACACATGCACTAAACATACAAACAGTGAAAACACCCTCTCCTTCGCCACATTTGGACATAAATAGCAGGATAAATAGAAAGGCGAGAGCCCGTTTTAAAAGGAGCTGGTTGAAGTGAAAATGGAGGTCAGACCAGTTCTCAGACGCCTGAGAAGAAACACACACCTCAACTGACCCAAAGTAGACTGGATATATTCTACTGTCTTACTGTAATACTGTTGCTAACGTTGTTTTCATGGTTCAGGTTCAGTAAATTTACATTTAAAGCTTGGCAATATAATAGACAACATTTTGCAAGACTGGTTTTAAATGGTAAGTTTCCCAAAAGTAATATTATCACCTGCTCGGACCGCCGCATTCTTTTTCTTTATAACTATAAAGTGTGTAAAAATACATTTACACACTGCATCATAATGTCCTATGTCTGTGTGTGCTCATTGCGTTATTGAATCGAGCCGATCTGCAGGATCAAGCATTTTGTGATGAATCCAAATCAGCTACATAAAGCCTGATCAATTACTTTGTTTGATACATCTGCTGTCAAAATACACAATTTAAAGGTCTCCCAATGCACAGTGTTGTAATGTAGTTATACATAAATACTCTTAACTGTGAGCCTAATTGTAGTCGCTGTAACTGAGTAAAAGCATCTCCTATATTTTGGGGTAAAAGTAAAGCTTTACAAAGGCTGGTGTGCAAACATAAATGTACACTGAAAGAACAAACTATCCCAAAATGAAAATAATAGACAATATATTTTGCCATGATAAGCAGGTTATTCTGAACATCAAGACATCCACAGACTGATATATCCTCCTGTCTTTTTAGTTATATTTAAAATGACAACAAAAGTTGGCAACTGCTGCTATTGTCAAGAAAAGTAGAAAAGCACATTAGAGGCAATGGTGTGGGAGAATGGATGTGACTCAATGGAGAGACGGGAGGCTGGCAGGGAATCTGGTCTGAGTGGAAAGGAAAGATCACTTCACCACTGGGGAGACAGAGGAGTCAAGTTTTTCCTTGTTTTCTCTTTATAAATACATACTAAAGTAAACAGAAAAACAGGAATTAGAGTAAACATAAAGTATGTGCATGCAAAGCTTGGTGTTTGGTGTTATAAGCTCCCAACAACGTATTCCAGGCAGCGCTGCCTGGAAGGCACTAGGATTAGGCAATGGTTAGGGTTAGGGTTAAAACGCAGGGTTAGGGTTAGGGTTAGGTGCCTTGAAGTCGATGTTGGGGGCTTAAAACACCATTGAGCTTCTTCTGTTTCTTCTTCTTCTGAGTTGTTTTAACGTCTTATTCCATATCACTGGCTTTTTTTGTGTTAATGACATGCACATGAAACTTGTTATAGGCTACTGGTTATAAGAAAGGGTCTGCTAAAACATTTTAAGGGTATTTATAATGAAGGCTGTTACTGTAATACGTCAAGTCAGATCCCTCTTTTTTCTTTTTTGAAGGTTAAAAAGTTACAATTGTGACTTGTGAAAAAAATGTTCACAAATTAAACGTATTCAGTATAACTACGGGATCCTCATTAGGACACACTTAGTCTGTATCCACGACGTTCCACTTCCGATTGGATTGCTGAAATTCCGCCGGATGTCACTCTTTTCGGTTGTCTGTTTTTAGATATCTGTTACCTTCTGCTTTCTTTGTGTTGTAATTCTAACCTCCGGTGGATTTCTGAGGACTCTGGTTAACTGCTCCTCAGATCTCTGCAGGGTAAATCCAGACAGCTAGCTAGACTATCTGTCCAATCGGAGTTTTCTGTTGCACGACTAAAACAACCTTTAAATGTACACGTTTCACCAAAACAAGTTCCTTCCTGAGGCTATTTTGCAGAGGCACCGTGGCTCCACTCGGTGCTTAGCACCGCCCAAGACGATTGTGGTTGGTTTAACGAAAAGCCAATAAACCAGAGCACGTTTTTCTGCCATCCCAGATTGATGTTTGGACTAGCCAGACCCTCCTCCGCAGTGCTGTGGAGGAAGTTCTGGCAATGCGAGACTAGAACACACTGGACTTCATGAGTCTTCAGATGAAATTTGCTCACAGCTTGTTTCAGGTTTAGTTTTTACCCAACTGTTGACATGCTAACAGACCCAAGGTGGTGACTGATATTTAAATCCATTCCTCATTTCTCACTTTTTTAATGACATTCCAGTTTTTACTGAGACGAGAGCTGGCCGCAGCTCAGAGTCTGGAGTAATGAGTGGGACATTCTGGAAGTCAACCCGCTGTTACTCTGCCAGCGAGGTTTGTATGGAGACAGAGGGAAATGAACTGCATCAATGGAGAATGTGTCCTGCTCCAGGTACAGGTGAGCCTCCAGTCAAAGATAAACAGAACAGGTCCAGTTCATTTCCACAGTAAAAACAGAGAGCGGAGAGAGACCCAGAGGGTACAGTTAGCGCGGCTACATCCTCCGTCTGTTTCCTTCAAAACATCCGCTCCATGAATTAGACATCTTATTTACCGAGTGGCCCCCTCTTCCACCCGTATACCTCCATCCCATTCCCTCCACTCCTCCCCTCCTCCTCTGGCCGAACACCATCACCCCACCCGTCTCACCCCTCTCCTCCATGTCTCCTCCCCTGTCTCTTCTCATACGCCCAGAAAGAGGAAGGTTCTTTAAAAGGACTTTGGTTACCATGGCGGTTCGCTATAAAACCGCCATGACTCAAAGAGCCCTCTGACTTCTTAACAGGGAAAAAAAACTACAGATCAGAATAAATAAGCAACTGTGGTTCTTAAAGTTATTTTTGGTCCACTAACATTTCACTTGTTCTTAAAGGATTTACATGTATCACTTTAACATAAATAAACACATTCTATACTTTCTTTTATTATATTTACTGTGAACAAAAAAATATGACTTTCTATGAAATATTTATGTTTTATTGGTTTACATGAAGATAACGAACACACTTACAACACAAAATATGTGATAAAAAATGCCCCACAAATGTTATTGGTATTGTTGTTAAGTGTGTTATATTATGCTCATTTTCAGGCTCATAATTGTATTTAGAGGTTATATCAGAATAAGTTTACATGGTTTCATTTTCAAAAAAACACCATATTTGTGTTGTACATCTCCTCTTTTCACCCTGTGTGTTGAGCTCTCTGTTTTAGCTACAGAGTGAGACATCTCACTTCTGTTCCATCTTTGTTGGGAGTCGCACATGCTCAGTAGCTAGCTAAGCACTGCTAGCCAGTCAGAAGCTACTAGTGAGTAGTTTGAAAAGCTGGAAATTCTGTGTAGGGCGGCTGGTTGGGGTAGTGGACAGGTCAAACAACACAGGACTTTCACCCAGGAGACTGGGGTTTGTGTCCTGTTTGTCTCCTGCGTGTCACTGAAACGTTCATTTTATAACCCCACCCACGATCTTATCCTAAACCCAACTGTCCCGTTCTTGTGCCGCATGCCAGTTAAATGTACGTCCCGACACAGAGCGTCCAAAGTGACACCAAGAGTCCCGACCAAGCGAGTTTAGATAAAGCACGTTTAGATATGGCACTAAAGGAGACTTTTAGCATCAATAACAACGCCAAAGGCACATGGCCAAGCGTCCATATTTTACACAATGGTAGTGAGAATGTGTTGAGTGAACGTAATGCGGATGAATAAAAAGTTATATCTGCATAATGTATTAATATTTTCTTTTGCCAACATTAGATATTTACACAGCAACATTTACTTCGGTGACTATGGGGTGAAAGAATAATCACGTGCTCACGTTCACTTCTCCCTTTGGAATCAAAACACTCAGACGCTGGTCTCCTAAAGAGGCGTGGCGTCTCAGCTCTAAACCGTCTCTGGTTTGTCGATGATGCAATACACATTCCTGCCAATAGTTTCACATTATTCCACTGATCATTAGGAGGTGATGTTCAATAAAACACAGCAATGCAGCAACAGAAGGAAGTTTAGAAGAACATGTCGGTGTTTGGATGTAAACAATGTAAGATTTCAAAAAGAATGCAAATGTGGCGGCTTTGCAAATGTTTTATGAGGAAGGAACTGCATTCAACAGGTATGTAAGACTTTAAGGGTGCACGCAATGTGTTTTGGTGAGTAACATTGAATCTCAAGACCTTTTTGTACAAGAAAACTCCACAGGGAAACTTTTGAAAGCTATTTTAAGTAATAAATTAAGCATAGTGTAAGTTCTGGCAGGTCACGGAGTCAGGCTTGACTATTATCTCAGCTCATAGGTGACAGTTCCTAAGCCAGCACACCAGCTGATGGCTCAGCTGAGTCCCTCTTTTGATTGGATTTCCAAATAGCAGGCTCTATTTAAACTGCTTTTCCCAGCCTACCTTGCTGCATCTCTGCTAGCGCTTGTAATCCACCTCCCCCCCCCCCAGCTCCTCCTTTTAAATTCATGTTGTCTGACTTAATCAATGTTGTCTCTGTCACTGATGCTCTGTTCTGTACCCTGTGGGGATCCTGCACTGCTGCTCTCCATACATACACATGTAAGGGCAGGGAGCCCCCAGAACAGAGCCGTACCGCCCAATACAAACTGCAGATGAATTAATCTATTTTGACAAAGTGGTCCTGACTGAAGTGAATTTAAATACATTGAATGGGTGACACGCCGACCAGAAATAGCATCAAAAACTGGGTTGGATGAGATTAACTTTTTTTAGAATATAACTTGAAATTAAAGTACATCATTACAATGATTACTGAAGCACTGATACAGTTGTGATACAGAATACAAGAATGCACTATTTCATCATTAATTAAAGCATATGCCATGTTCATTAGCAGCTTAAAAACTGCTGTGAACAAAGAGACAACCGAGCCACGATGCATTTCACAATGGGCAGGTTTGCAGAAATCTTTACTTTATGGCACAAAAAGAGATACTGATGTCTTGTTAGTGTTTATATTTAAAAGCAGCACGTTCGAAAACGCATGAAAAGAAACGTTTAAAAAATTAGTTTTCTGTAACACTGTCACATAACTATTCCAGATTTCACATCCACACAGGCTTACTGTGGCTCCTTCTTAAAGCCCTCGGGGGTTAGGGTTGGTCGAAACGGCGTCTTGATTATTTCTGTCTTTCGTTAATAAACAGTCGCAAGTCATCGTCACTGAATCATGGCCTAAAAATATCATTTCCTCTCCGTAAATCCTCCTCACCTCTCACACGTACCGGGGCACAAGCTGCAATTAAAGTCCATTTAATTATAGTCTCATCTGGCATGTTAGCCGTACAAAGGTACTAGTGTTAGCTAGAGGCCAGAGAGAGAGAGAGAGAGAGAGAGAGAGAGAGAGAGAGAGAGAGAGAGAGAGAGAGAGAGAGACAGAGAGAGAGAGAGAGAGAGAGAGAGAGAGAGAGAGAGAGAGAACACACAGATGTATTTATAGTGAAGAGAGCAAAAGGATGGAGGGAGGAGTCTGCATCTGGGAGGGAAATAAAAGTGACAAAGAGGTGATGTTAAGGGAGAATAGAGAGTATAATATTTGTTTACTGCAGTATACACAAAAAAAAGGTTTAGAAGTAATATTCACATGTTTTAGAGAGTGAAGATTCATATTCATATTTAATACCTTAAAACCAGTGTTTGGTATAACAGCATTATCTGATGACTCAACCATTTCTTTCCAAAATGGTGCGAGGTAATGGTGGAAGTAGGAGACATCTTCTGTTTCGTCGTTAGACTTTTTAAACAATAAATATTTGCATATTCATACATTTTGGTAATTTTAAAGCTTTTTTAACAACATAATAAATATTTTATATATATATATATATATATATATATATATATATATATATTATAATAATAAAGAAAAAAACGTCTTCTTTAAACAAGTCTTGAAGGGATCTTTAAACCTGCTTTAACTGATTTGTATGGCTACTCGGGAGAAGTGGAACAAGTTGTGAACAAAACATTTTTTGTATTTTTTGTAAGTTGATGTGGTGAACAGTTGCTTATTTACACATCCAGCAGCAATATTATCATTTATTTGGAGTCATGTTTCTGGCAACCTGATGAATTGAAGTCCAAATTTCTCTATTTTATCTCTGTTTTTGGTTTAACTCCTGAGGGAAATATCCGCCTCTTTAGCTGCTAAATGCTCCACTACGTTCACCAGCTAATCTACAGATGACACGGTACCATCCTAACAGGTGATCTCAGAGCTCAGGTGACACCTGTAGACCAACGAGTGGACAGCAGCAAAGATAGATATTTTTTTGGAAACCTTTTCAAAACAATAATCTACAAGAACTTCTCAAAGTGTCTGATTTCTTGCCATACTGGGCCAAAAGTTGAGGTTAAATGACAACTTCTAAGCAAAAGTGTCACATCACATCAGATGGCTTTAATATTATAACTTTGAGTTTTGCTTTAAATTGTCATGCTACAGTACAGCAGAAATACATTTAGGTAAATAATCAGAATCTCAATTAGTCAGGATGGATAGGACACATTGTGTCTATTACAATCAGACTTGGAGTCTACCACTATAATAAAAAAAAAAAAATCTTTCCTGGTCTATAGTGTTATTCTCTCTCAATGCAGCCTGCACCTTCTCTACTTTCCCTCCCCTCCTCCCTCTTTCTGTTCATTGTTCCGGCTTCAGGTGCTGTGGCGGCTGGTTAATGGTTAACGCCGGGCTCGGCCCTAGCGGAGAGCGAGGGGAGGAGGCGGCAGCCACGAAGAAACGGTGACATTTCACTGCCATTATTCATCCGTGCTTTGTTCCCGCAGCGCTGAGGAGTGTTTGCACTGGGATAGAGTGCAGGGCGGAGGGATGCTGAGATGGAGGGATGAATGGGGTAGAGTGTGGAGAAAGGAGAGGAGGGGAGGGAGGGGGGTTATTGGGGGTTTGAGAGGTGAAGAAGTCATGGGGTTAAAGTGTGAGACACCTATGAGGAGAGAGGATAAGAGAGACAAAGGCCTCTGTGTTTCTGCCTCACTATCTCTGACTTTTAATCCTCCTCATCTTCTTTTTTTCACTTTCGTGTCTTAGTTTTTTACTTATTCTTTCGCTTTCTCATAGTCATTCTTCCGCTCAGTAACTAACACAGTCACACACAGCCTATATGTAGGGCCCACACACACTCAAACACACACACATGCTCTTCCCAGCTGTTTACATGGAGTGTTTGCACAATATGGTGGCTGGGAGGAGGAGGACGGCTAAGGAGGGGCAGGGATGTTAACCTCCGTCATGGATGTTCTCTTCTCTGTCCAAACTGCTACAGATGACCTCATCAGCTGCTCTACTTATGTTGTTTCAGGATTGTTACAGTACTCCTGAGTGAACGTCTGACTACCAAACCCTCCTGATGAGCCAATGATTGTTGATATGTAAGGATGTGTGTTGTACTTTTGTATTTAGTCCTGCAATAAAAGTCTGATGTTTGATTACTTGGCATCATAACTCATTGAAATTAAAGGGAGTGGAAACAGAAAACACTTTTTACCTAACCATTAAATTCTTTGACAAATGAGTACATCAAAGTCATGCAGATTAACAGAAAAGACACTTACCAGGATAATGGAGATTATGTTGAAAATATGTCTATAAAATGTAGTTTTCAATCTAGATATGTTTACCATCGATTGGGTATTTGTCAGCGTCCTTTTACCAAGTAAAACCAACTCACTTAACGGTATCCTACAACATGGAGGCACCGTTGGTAGTATTGCTTCCAAACTTTCACAATATTCCAGTGATCTACAGGTGGAGGAAATGCGCCAAGAAATGAACCAATGCACCAAAAGAGGCGAGGAAGAAGACGACTGTTAGGCCCCAAAAGTGAAGCCAAAACAACTCGATCACTCCCTGGTTGCTGGCTACACCCCGCACCCTCCATGTTGGCAGATGGGACACTAAAAAATCAAAGTACACATCACATACATTCTTCCAAAAGATGGTTTCTATCATTTTAGGTTTTATGTTTATGTTTTAGTTCTGATCAGGCGGATGTTTGTTCAAGTGTTAATTTTTCTTATAGGTTTGGTTTTAATTAGTTATTTGACGCTATAAAAACAGGGTGAAACGTCATGATTGACAGCAGTTGACTCACGATTGGTCAGGCAGGTGTGTGGATTTAGATACTGCCCACTCACTACTGCACAGACTCTGGCTCCAAAATTACAAGATGGCTGAGCCCATATTCGGGATATTTCTTCTTTTTTTTGGGAGGCAGTGGAGACGCTTCATCCATCGTTATATACAGTCTGTGGTTCAGACTGACTCATTTATTTGAATGAATGCTGTGTTGACCAATTAAATACATGCAAGTGCACATTCATGAGAGATAACTTTGTAATGTGGACACTGTATTTCTACTGTTTAGCTCTTGACCTTCTTGAGGAAAGAAGAAACAGGCTAGTTGCCGCCTTTTCGAAGTTGTAAAATGTTGTTCAAAATTTCAAATCTTGAAGAAAAGTTAGCTTTCCAAATGTTGAGGAAGGAAATGCATTCTGCACATTTGTTAGATCGCAAAGATACATACAATGTGTTTTGATGAGAAACACTAATATCAGTAGCGTACTGTATACAAAACAGGGTACCTTTAACCTTACAGAGATACATGATACATTTCAAGATCTTTATCCCAATACAACATGTTTTTTTTGGAACGTTTACTTGAAAATCTACTGTAGAATGGTTAAAATAAATTGACTCCTTTAAGGTGTTAGTCTTCTTCCAAACAATGACTAAAGTGAATTTATTCATTTATCCTTCAAAACAAAACGTGTTTCTGGCTTTTTATCAAAAGTGAATTCATACTTTTAAATTTCTAAACATGAACATTTGTCTTCTATATCCTGCGTCTTGTATCTACGTAAGTCTAATTGAGGGACTGATGCTCAAACACACGTGTCTGGTACACTCGTCTGCATGTGAGTCAATTGCATGCATTGAGCATGTTGGTGTGTATGTGTCCATGTGTGTCTGTACCTGTATAAATTGGGGTATATTGTTACTTAGATCAATAACAGACACACACACGCACACACACACACACACACACGCACACACACACACACACACACACACACACACACACATACATATGTGTTGTGCAGGACAATGGCTGGCTTTGACAGAGCTAGGCTGAGAGGAGGAGATGGGCTGGATCTATTGTCTGCTCTGTTTACTCACAGACTCACCTGGCACAGAGCTAATAGCACCAGCTCTATCTGTCAGTGCAGGAGACGGCGCCCACACCGGACACACACACACACACACATACACACATACACACAGACAGTCACATATACAGTGAGACACATAGTGGGATACAGTTTTTGTCGGCATAAAATGAACATAAACATACATAAGGCTTGATGATGAAGTGATATTTTTCTGTGTTTGTGTGCGTGTGTGTGTGTGTGTGTGTGCGTGTGTGTGTGTGTGTGTGTGTGTGTGTGTGTGTGTGTGTGTGTGTGTGTGTGTGTGTGTGTGTGTGTGTGTGTGTGTGTGTGCGTGTGTGTGTGTGTGTGTGTGTGTGTGTGTGTGTGTGTGTGTGTGTGTGTCCAGTCACACCTGGGTGTCCTGGGAGGTTCTGGGTAAAGGAGAGGGTTTATAGAGGAGGAGGAGCAGGAGGAGGAGGAGGATCTTTCAGGTTTTTACCACTGTGCAAACACACACTACACACAGTTGATGGGTTTTGATGGGATCAGTTGGAAGCCTCAGAGTGACCCTGCCCCAACCCCACCCTTGTTTGATCGACAAGGGTGAGAGAAGAGCGGTATGTGTGTGAGTGGGGGGTTGTGTGTAATAGAAGACTCATTTTAGACAGAAAGACATCCGAAGATACATACATATTCAAAAAGCAAATTCAAAAACATTAATTTAACAGATAAGTTGCCATTCTTTATTTTTCGTGTAAGTTTCAAATCCTTAAAAAACACCAAAACCAACAAGACTCTTAAGTGTCTCTTTATTTTCTTTTTTTACTTGTCAATCCTCTGTCACCCTCAGCACTGAGCCAATTGGTTCCTACTGAAGACAGAAATCGTTTTAAACACCACAATATACAGTATAGTTGTATTTTTTTTTAGTCAATCATTTCCTAAAACATCTAGGCACTGTAGTTTTTTAGCAAATACTATTCCAGCTGTGGATTAATACATGCATTTGGTGCTCTAGTGAGTATTTGGATGGTATATGTGGGATTGTATTAAAACAAACACCAGTGTGTGTGTGTGTGTGTGTGTGTGTGTGTGTGTGTGTGTGTTCATGGTAATGAGGAAACATGTCAGCCAGTGCAACAGTGTGACTCATTTAGGTGTTTTAAATAGTTTTTGGACAAAAATGGAGGAACAGGGGAATACTATCTATCAGGCTTTGGTACACAAATAATACTTGTTATAAGGATCAATTATATTATATAGTGGTTCAGGAGACAAACACACATTTCTGTTGCACATTTACAACCCTCAATTTCAGCTACAGTGCGTGTGGGTTGCGTCTGGGGCTCAGCGTTACCTCAACTGCTCAGCAATAAAATGAAATGGTGATATTGATTGACTGATATGTACAACTATCTATGAATTAAGAAATAATGATTGAACTGATGAACTCATGAACTTTGAGTAATAGCTCAAAATTGATAGGTTGAAAAGTCAATGAGTGAATCATTTTTGGTATTTTCTACTATTAAGATAACATTTTTTGCACACCACATCACTGCCTGTGACTGGACTGTACATAGATTTGTCCACTCACATGTATTTTAAAAGTCTCAGTAGATCCGGCCTTATTAGTTTCACAACATGTCCTTTCATTTCAGTGGTTCATACCCATGTCAGAGTTTCCCTGGTTCACTCTCAGGTTTCATGGCCTGAGCAGTCAGGAGCATGGCCGACCTCGACCGATAAGCCATTTTTTTGTTGCTTTTCAGCTTGGGGCTTGGCTGTCTGCTTGCTGATAACAACATGGGGCATACCTGCTGCATTAATGATTGTTCAGCCCTGCCTTCTGCACTCGCCCAGGTTCTTTATTTTAGCCTTATTCTTTATCGTTTACCCATTGAGCAGAAACTAAATCTTATCTCAAGTGAAGGCATGAGATCTATGTACTGTATGCCATGAGCAGTGCAGATTCTAGCTATTGCAACCAAACTTTCTACAGGAAGAAATTATATTACTTGTCCTCCCTTTATTAATGAGTCTAAAACTTCTACCTACCTACATACATACAATATTATCCAAATGAAAAGAAACAATGTTGTTGATAATCTACTTCTGACAGAGCTGCAAACATGCAGCAGTAGCTGGTCAAGTCAAGCAAATCCTCACAAAGAGTTCAGTTGACAGTCACACAGACAGGCGGTCTAATGGAGGGAGGGTCCTCATCCACAGAGGCATCTGTTCACAGCGTGTTGCACATCACTGCACACCTAACTACCTAGAGGTGCATGTGTAGTTGTGGGCTTTCATGTGACATAATGTATCCTGTGCCAGCCACAGTGGCTAAGTACTGCTGATTGTGTTTCCAGTGGCGGCTAAATGTATACAACTTAATTCAATGAATTGTACAATTTCTGTGTTGTTTTTATCCGGGACTTGATCATCTTACCACAGATGTATTCCAGTTTTCATCATATCACCATAACTGTCTTGTGGAAAACACATCTGACGTGTGCACTCACTAATAGAAGAAGCCATGTTAATGTCAGTTGCGTCACAAATATTTGGAAGTTAATTAAAATGAGCATCAATTAGTTTCTGGCTAGTTAGCTGTGTTGCCTGTAACTCTTGTCTGTGTCCGCTTTAGAGTAGTCTATATCCTCGACGTTCCACCTCCGGGATTGCTCCGTTGCTCGACGTAAATTCCGCCAGATTTCACTCATTCTCCAATCCCAGAATGCTGTGTGGACCTGCCAGACCTTCCTCCGCGGCGCTGTGGTGGAGGAAGGTCTGCCAAAGCGAGACTAGCTTTAGAGAATCATCACATTTTTAAGTTGTGTAGAAGTTGGGGAGCTTTCTCTCTCTGCCTCCACATTTCTTCAACTTGAAGACTAACTCAAGTTTTAATTCTGTCATAACAGTGGTGGAATGTAACTAAGTACATTTACGCAAGATCTGTGCTTAAGTACAAATTTGAGGTACTTGTGCTTTACTTGTGTCTTTGCTTTTTGATGCCACTTTCTTCTTCTACTCCACTACATTTCTGAGAGAAATATTGTACTTTTTACTCCACTACATTAATCTGACAGCTTTAGTTGCTAGTTACTTAAGATTTTTCCACATGAAACACATGTAGTTTATAAAATGCAATGTTTTATTATAAATGAAGCTATCCAACAATATAACGGCCCACAAGCTGAAATGATTATCCGATTAAACACTTTGTTGATTGACAGAACTATTTTGATCATTTCCTATTTTTAAATGTGAGGATGTTTCTGCATTGAGTACTTTCACTTGCAATACTTTAAGTAGGCTACAGTTTCCTGATGATACATACGTACTTTTACATAGGTAATATTTTCAATGCAGGACTTTTACCTGTAAAGGAGTATTTTTACAGTGTGGTATTAGTACTTCTACTTAAGTAAATGATCTGAATACTTCTTCCACCACTGCACCTTACTTTATTGCTCTACTCAACTCCCATATTAAAAATATCCACAGAGACGAGAGAGACATGAAGACTCCACTAAACCATGAGTGAGATCAGTCCTGTGCTGCTGTTGTGACAGTGTGGAGAAAGCCAGAATTACAGCTTTTATTGTGGGCCAGTATTAATACGCAGGAAAGGAGGCAGATTACAGCAACGAGACTGAAAAAAAATATGATTTTCACACATTTCTAAATGGATATTACTATTTCCTCATTTTGTATTTTCCTTTTTGATTCCAGCTTTGGGTCCAACTGAACATAATGTCAGCAGTACAGTGTGCAGAGCGGCATCTGAAACTGAGCGCTGTGGGTCGGGCAGTGACCTGGGGGTTGTCTGGGCTGGATAAAAGGAAGTCCTGGTTAATGAGTAACAGTGGCGATGTGGCCTGGCGCTACAGGTAGGGTGGGTGGGGGTTGGCCAGGTTACACACTGATAAGAGGGGAAGCAGAGTGAGTTTTAGGGGGGTGAGGGCAGAGACACTCACTGAGAGAGACTGGAGCTTTGTTGTCTACACTTGAATATATCAGCAATATTGTTTATTTTCAATAGTTGTGTCAGTGAACTGAAGGAAGGAAACAAGCATGAAGACGGAAAAGGAAAAGCAACACGTTTCTTCCTTTCTTATTGTTTTTCCCTTTCGTATTCACCCATGTACCTGCACGCTTCTCTTGTTATACTTGTTAGTTGATTGCTGTCTGTGTTTTCAGTTCCAAATTTTAGTTGTTACTTTAACTTGCATTTTATGTAATTTTAAACTGTATGTTTAATGTATTTTATGTCCTAGCTCTCCTTCCTTTCCCCTAAGTGGATTTGTCACTTGTCAGGCCACCATTGTAAATAAGAACTTGTTCTTAATGACTTGCCTGTAAAAATTAAGTTGAAATAAAAAGGAAGACATTACAACGAGCCCCCTGTTGGAGGCTTGAGGACCTTGTGTCAGAACTATTTAACTCACCAATATTCAGCACACAAGAATTTGTACTTGATTAGTAGGTATCAAGAGATGACTAGAACTGATTTGAGGCACAGTGGCTCCGTCCGGCGCTTGGCACCGCCCTAAGAAGATTGTGATTGGTTTAAAGAAATGACAATAAACCAGAGCACGTTTTTTTCCCATCCCAGAATGCTGTGTGGACTAGCCAGCGCTGCGGATGAAGGTCAGGAAATGTGAGACAGTGAGTGAGTGACGGCTTTGTTCGGCTGGTTCCGCTGTGATTTCATTCTGCATCGGTTACAGAAAATGAGCCGAACATCGGTCTTACAGTCCGCTGACTCAGTCAGGTCTTAGTCCCTTAGTATTAATTAAATGAACACGGCAAACAGTTCAATGGCCTTTCTATCCATTTTATTTCTATGTTTCAAACTCAGAATGAAATAGACACACTCAAGAAGGAGATATCTACGTTCCGAGGTAGGCTACTTGTACTTTCATCGGGTGGTTTCCCATTTTTATTTTTATTTTTGGTATTCTTTTTTGGCTTTTCCGCCTTTATTTTGACAGGACAGCTAGGTGAGAAAGGGGAGAGAGAGGGGGGGAAGACACTTAGGAAATCGTCACAGGTCGGATTCGAATCCTGGACCACTGCGTCAAGGCATAAACCTCCATCTACATGTGCATGTGCGCCTGCTCTACCCACTGAACCAACCCGGCCATGAGTGGTTTCCCATTTTTGTGGGGGGGGGGAGTTACTAAATATGATAATAAAGTAGCTTCACAAGTTACATATCAACACTGCTCACGGGCTAAATGCTAAACTGCTCACGGGCTAAATGTTAAATTCATGAAAGAAGCCATTTTTCATTTTGATTATTTTCATACTTGTGTTGCTACTGATACTTAAACATTTGAACATGCATTATTCTCACATTGTAAAAGTAAATCATTTACTTCCAATGGTGAGTAGTAGCATTAGTACAAGTAGTGATACTGTTGATGAAGTAGTGGTAGTATAGTCATCAGAAGTAGGAGTATAATAACTACGAGTAACGGCAGTACTGCAGCAGTATTTGTAGCTGCAGTATAAATTATAGCATTAGAAGTAGAGTTTAGATATAAGCCACAGCCACACTGTGGTTTATTGATCTGAAAGTGGGAAATTCCTTCCCTTTACTGGAAGTGATGTAACACACAGGCCAGTCAGAGAGCGCTGACCCTGCAGCTGAAATCAATGGCTTTACATGCAAGTTCGTTGTGGAAACTAGTTTTAACCCTCTGACTATTCAAACTAATTCAATCAATGATTAATCTTCAGTTTAATACAAACATGTATTGCAATATGATGATTTTTACGATTGTTTGGACTCCCAAAATTCGAGTCAGCTGGAATGTGAAGGGGATTCGTATTGATCGCAGCGCTGTCAGGCAGATATGTTTAAAGAGATGGCTGATAAGACCCCTGATACTGACCTAAAAAGAGGTTGCCATGACAACCAATTTCACCTTTAACCTCAGCACTTTAGCTCAAACTTCCTCATTCTAGACAGCGAGACAGGGGAGATGGATGTGAGATCTACATCAGGGATTTATTCAAACGGTTAAAGAGTCAAATTTAGTTTGCCTGCCGCTGATATGATGATACATCTGGAACTGATGCACCGTTACAAACACGTGCATATAACCATCAACAACAAAAAAGCATCTTGGCTTTACGTGTTTCACCTTAATCTTGCACTTCTTTAACACACACACACACACACACACACACTGCTTCTTTAAGCTGTACAAGTATCTCTGGTTTTCATGTCTAACATGGGGTAACTTAAGTAGGTTTTAATGAAGGAAATTCCTTATTTCATTTCAAACCAAACTGCAAGTTGTTATTTGAAACCCTCAGTGGCCAAATCTTGTTTGTCCAAACCGCAGAATCTTCACCTTCTTAAAGAGCTCGGCTCCCACAGTCTGTTTTTCTTCTGTCTTAACCGAACAAAAGCATGCTTTAAACAACAATGCAGAGGAAATCCTTCGCATTCATGGTCAGGGTGTAAAGTTTAGGGTCGAAAGCTTTAAGGGTTAAACTAATGAGGATATAAAGATATACCTCAGGATGCACCACCTCCCCTTTCTTCTCTCCCCCTCTACCCACACACAGACCTGGTTCGACCGGACTGGGTAATCAGTTACCTGCTCTATCTGACCTATTCTACCCACGCAGCCTGCGAGCACAAACAGCCCCCAAAGTCCACTTGAAAACTCAGGCCATGTCCACACACTAATGTGGATACAAGTTTTTTGGTCTTAATGTTAATTGCATCCGCACTGAGATTGTATAATAAAAACAGTCCTTTCTGAATACACGTACATCTCCGTGTTTTAAGTCGCCTCTATGAAGGGGTTTCAACCATTTTGCGGTTTCTTATTTACAGACCAACTGTGGAGAGCGGAGTGTGCCAGCCAGTCAAGTCAAGTCATTTGTGTCTCACTAAACCAGTCGTACAGACAGTGCTGTCCATCTTCTAGCTGTGGACATGCTGTTACGCTTTTTGTATGCACAAAAAACAGCGTAGTGCGTTGTTATAAACCGGTATTCCTAACAATGGCTAACCTGGCTAGAGCTAATAAAGAACAATGAAAATCCGACTTGTAAATGGAAGCATCCAACTCGTGTGTGACGTCATTCCCAGCTTTGGCTCCCAAGTTCTGAGGTAAATGGAACCCACTAAAACTGCCCTCCTAAAGCCCCAATCAACCAGGATGTGCTTTTGAAAACAGGAGATATTTTGCAATGAAAAGTAGCACAAAATCTCCAAACCTCAAGACAGGAAGTGTTTTTTAACAACAAAACTTCCTCATAGTGTGACTACCCCCCACTAGCATTTTTAACCCCCGGACCAGTATCTGGGCTATCTATCAGCCTTCACCTGTGGCTGAACAACCTGTTCTCATGCTCGCTGCTCATTCCGCCTCTGCCGTCTCACCATTGTCACCAACATAACTCCCCCGCACTCCCCCGCACTGGTCACCAAGTCCAGCTAACACATGGGTGAAGGGTGAAGAGACGCCAAAAGAAAGAAAGGGTTTTTGTTTCAGTAGGTTTAATGTTGTAGCTGATGTAACCGTCAGAGGTGGATGCTAAATGATATCTTTAGAGGGAGAAATATGTTGTTGACATGCCAACATATATTCATAGTCATTAAGCAGATGTAGTTTTCACTCAGTTCTTAAAACGGTATCACATGTCAGGAGTTCAGCAACTCTGACTTGAAGGAATGTTTTGTTGTGGCACGCTGCACTGGGAGAGCTACCTAGGTGTTGTCCAGGCAGCGTGTGTGCGTGCATGCGTGCGTGTGTGCGTGCGTGCGTGCGTGCATGCGTGTGTGTTCTTGTTGTAACTAGTTTGTTTGTGAGGACCCGATATATTTTTAGGACCTTGAGTGAAGCCAGTTGGGTGAATTAAGGGCAGAGAGCTCTTTGGAAGTTTGGACTTGGCTTTAGGGTTTATGGTTAGAATTAGATCTAAGTAAAGGTTAGGGTCAGGGTTAGGGTTTTGATGTTAGGGGCTAGGAAGACTCAACATGCTTCTCCACCAAGCCTGTTAAAAAGTCAAATTGCCAAAACGGTCAGTTAGTCAGGCAGTTGGGTGGTGACTGGTTTGTAGCCGCCTGAACAGTCGCTCCACTTCCTTCTCTACATCCTTTAACTGTACAGATCCTGGAAGACGTGTGTCAGAGAGAGAGAGAGAGAGAGAGAGAGAGAGAGAGAGAGAGAGAGAGAGAGAGAGAGAGAGAGAGAGAGAGAGAGAGAGAGAGAGAGAGAGAGAGAACAGCAGATCAATAGTGACTCATGAAGTCAGTCCTACATGAGGTCCTACATTGTGACATGAGTCGGTAGAGTACATCAGGTACTAACCTGTGGGTGTGAACCTGTAACTGGCTTCTAATTACCCCATGAGACTACAGTGGATCTTTAGTCCAGTTCGGCATTCTTTTTTTAATAAACCTGGATGAGAAAATGGGGTGAACATGTTTCAAACTATGTTACAGCAAAGATAAAAACAAAGGTTGCAGAAGCTCCTGAAGAAACACAGCAACATTAGAGTAGACTAATTATTTATTTTGCTAGCAAGTAAGAGAAATTAGGTTGATTAATCAATTAAGTATTCAATTATTATTATTATTATTATTATTATTATTATTATTGTTATTATTATATAACTATTGCATGAGTGAAAGGAAAGCAGCAAATCCTCACCAATGAAGCTTGAAAACGACTGAAATAATAAATCTATTATTAAAATTGATGTCGATTCACCTGTCGATTATTTTACAAATTTGGGGACATGGTCATCACAAGGAGCCAGAGTCCAAGGTGAACAGTCCTAACTGTTCAAAATCCAAAGATATTCAGTTTACAATGATATAAAACAGAGAAAAGCAGAAAATCTTTACATTTAAGGAGCTGGAACCAACTTAAGTTTGGCATTTTTCCTTCATAAATAACTTAATTGATTGATCGATTCTCAACATTGGTAATACATTTTTTTGATGGTCAACTGATCAATTAATTGTTTCCATCCATCCATCCATCCATCCATCCATCGTCGTCCGCTTATCCGTGGTCGGGTCGCGGGGGGAGCAGCTCCAGCAGGGAACCCCAAACCTCCCTTTCCCGAGCCACATTAACCAGCTCTGACTGGGGGATCCCGAGGCGTTCCCATGCCAGGTTGGAGATGTAATCCCTCCACCTAGTCCTGGGTCTTCCCCGAGGCCTCCTCCCAGCTGGACGTGCCTGGAACACCTCCCTAGGGAGGCGCCCAGGGGGCATCCTTACCAGATGCCCGAACCACCTCAACTGGCTCCTTTCGACGTGAAGGAGCAGCGACTCTACTCCGAGCTCCTCACGGATGACTGAGCTTCTCACCCTATCTCTAAGGGAGACGCCAGCCACCCTCCTGAGGAAACCCATTTCGGCCGCTTGTACCCTGGATCTCGTTCTTTCGGTCATGACCCAACCTTCATGACCATAGGTGAGGGTAGGAACGAAAACTGACCGGTAGATCGAGAGCTTTACCTTCTGGCTCAGCTCTCTTTTCGTCACAACGGTGCGATAAACAGAATGTAATACCGCCCACGCTGCGCCGATTCTCCGACCAATCTCCAGCTCCATTGTCCCCTCACTCGCGAACAAGACCCCAAGGTACTTAAACTCCTTCACTTGGGGTAAGGACTTATTCCCTACCTGGAGAAGGCACTCCATCGGTTTCCTGCTGAGAACCATGGCCTCAGATTTAGAGGTGCTGATCCTCATCCCAGCCGCTTCACACTCGGCTGCAAACCGATCCAGTGAGTGCTGAAGGTCACAGGCCGATGATGCCATCAGGACCACATCATCTGCAAAGAGCAGCGATGAGATCCCCAGCCCACCGAACTGCAACCCCTCCATACCACGACTACGCCTCGATATCCTATCCATAAATACTACGAACAGGATTGGTGACAAAGCGCAGCCCTGGCGGAGGCCAACCCTCACCTGGAACGTGTCTGACTTACTGCCGAGAACCCGGACACAGCTCTCGCTTTGGTCATACAGAGATTGGATGGCCCTGAGAAGGGACCCCCTCACCCCATACTCCCGCAGCACCTCCCACAAAGTCTCCCGGGGGACCCGGTCATATGCCTTCTCCAGATCCACAAAACACATGTAGACTGGATGGGCATACTCCCAGGCTCCCTCCAGGATCCTTGCTAGAGTAAAGAGCTGATCCGTTGTTCCACGCCCAGGACGGAATCCGCATTGTTCCTCTTCAACCTGAGGTTCGACTATCGGCCGAACCCTCCTTTCCAGCACCTTGGAGTAGACTTTACCAGGGAGGCTGAGAAGTGTGATACCCCTGTAATTGGTACACACCCTCTGGTCCCCCTTTTTGAAGAGGGGAACCACCACCCCGGTCTGCCACTCCTTAGGCACTGTCCCAGACTTCCACGCAATGTTGAGTAGGCGTGTCAACCAAGACAGCCCCTCCACACCCAGAGCTTTCAATTAATTGTTTCAGCACTGCTAATGTGTACACTTAGCAGGAGCTAAGAACAACAGTTTGGTCATGGTTGTTTTGGAGTTTTACCAGAGGGTATAAAACTATACAAATCACCAAAATTACAGATTTGGGGAGATTTAAAATATATTTTTTCCTGGATTTTTAAGTACAATTTTACTCCTATAAAAGTAAATGAAGAAATACTACAGAAAGAGGAGTGAATGCACCGCTAAAAAAGGTATATGTCCAGTAAATCTCCACACCTAGTTCCGTTTTGCTCTTTCCGATTAAGAACGGTGACTGAATTATCACTGAAATATGCCGTCTGAATGACACAGCTATAAAACTATTATGCCACCATAGGATCACCGGCTTGCTTTGGTGATGTCAGTGTTTTTTATGGCCCACAAGGCCATAAATAGCAGACTCAAACCTTTGAGAGTCTGCTCTTCACTATAAAAGAGCAGAAAACAGGTGGGTTGCTATTTGCATAATCTCACATATTTACGGACAGGTGTAAACAAGTCATTTGTTTTGATTTAGTTTTTGTTAAGTGAAGTGAAGTTATCTGGGAGGAACTGTACCCATGCATTGTATTGGGATTTTTATTTTTACATTTTCATATCACACACAGAAGCCAATTTTAGATAAGACCCAATAAAATAAAATTGATTTTATTTTCTGCACTATTAAGTGGCAGAATATGTGGTGGATTAAACTCTCCCCCTTGGACAAGGACCCCTTGTGGTTTCAAGATTACACTTAGACAACCACAGCAAAGCAGTAAAGAGGGGACTTGGAGATACAATTTAAGCACTTGAAGATAACTGCGAGAATGTGGTTGGGGAATCAGTTACCCGGGATTCAAAGGGGAAAGTCATTTGGCTAATAAGCGTCTTTAATAAGCAGAACTACACTGAGTTAAAAAACAGGAAGTGCTGTTAGCAATGAAAAGCAGAGGCACAGTTCAGGTAGCTGCTCGGTGACTCACTGGGTTCAGCCCTGACGCAGTATCACAGGGACACAAACACACCTACTTCCAGGAGGAAAATAAAACCTTTTTCAGTACGTTAGTCCGCTGTCAGCCCACTCTTGGTGATTCAGAAGGTTGATTAAAAAAAAAAAGGAAAATGAGAGTAGTTATAACGTTGTACGTGATGAGTACATGATGTACTCATACGGCAACATATTTAAACAAATGACGGTGCAAGTTCATTAAATCATTACTAAATATCAACACATCTTATTTTCACCAGGTTCTGGATGTTCACTTTTTATACAACGTTTGTGCTAACCAAAAGCCAACAAGATACAGCGGTTAACAAAAGGAATAACATTCAAAGTGGACAATAAATAACTAAGAGACAAAGAACTGATTACATTGTTATAATTGCAGGGAACTGGGAGAAAAAAAGCATCACATAGTAGGAGAGGACAGAATGGATCTCTACTGCGGAAGTGAATCACGTCACCTTTTTATAACCTCGCCATAACTCGGCCTATGCTGTTGTAAAGAAATAAAGTTGTCTAGGATATTCTGGGATATGAGCTCCATGGTTACTCACACCTGCACAGCCACACTTGGCACACACATCAAAGTGAAAAATAAACACACTTAAAAGTATCCTTATCAGTTATATAGTTTGGTAGTGAAAATGTTTATATTGCTCCAAAATAATATATATATATATATATATATATATATATATATATATATATATATATATATATATATATATATATATATATACGAGGAGGGAGTGATCATCTTGGAATTCTTTCAGTCTTTCCCTCTTATCAAACAGCAGGTTTCACCACTAACAAAAGGAAACATGGCCATTCACCACACCTTTTATAAAGCCACATTCATCATCATGTTTTTCACGTCATGTCTGTAATGGATATTCCTGGTCGCTCCGTACAGTGAGCTGTTGGAGGAAATTAACTGCACTCTGTCTCTCTTCTCCCTTATTATCCTCTCTCCATTTCCAGCCATAACTCATATCTGAAGATCTCAGAGATCCAGAAGTCTGTAACTAGTTGTATACAATCTATGGTCTGTACTTGCACTGTGGCGCCTCCTGTCGACGTGAGATCATCACACCTGTTAGAGTCACTGATCCGAAGCCATGTTGACACTTTCAAACTCCTGATAAAAGGATGCTTCCAGTAGAATTGATATATTTGTATGTGGGTGTGAACTGCATGTATCTCTTGTCCCTGTTTCTTTTCTTTATATCAGGGGTCTTCAACGTTTTTTAGGCCAAGGACCCCTTAGCTGAAAGAGAGATGATGTAGGGACCCCGTACTACATATACTGTATACAATTTAGTTGCATATTAAACCGGGCCGAATGGATGAAAATGAAAATGATCATACATCATACATCATGTTTTATGTTAAACATATGTGTGGAAAGCACAGTGAATCCTTAAGCTGAACTGTGTGGCTACATAGTAGTATAGTATAGTACTATAGTATAGCATAGTAGCTACAGTACCTAACCTATAGTAAGCTTATCTTCAATGTGTAAATCACATTTTTTTCCAATTCATCTTTGCTATTAATAAGTATAATTTAAAAAAGAGATAATTGTTGGATGTGATTTTATCACTTAAAAGGATGAACGGACAAGAGTTCAAACAAGATAGTTTTAAGGTGAGGAAACACTTAAATTAGTAAATAAACTGCTGAAATAAGGTAAAGCCAGACGATGACTCCTCTCCCACACAGCTGTCCAGCTTTCAGTAGCTCAATAAAATAGGCAAATAATACCAAACACACAAATGGCTTTTCAAAACGGAAATGGAGTTATGGTTTGGTAGACTGTGCATGCTCCACATGAATAAAAATATAATATGTTGGCTTGTGCATCTACAATTTTCCTTCACATAGAGTATATCAATCACGCATCTATTTTTCAGCTAAACGATCCACGCTGCACAAAAAGACTGTCAGCACGGCAACATTTACATCTGCCAACCACAAGTAAAGAGGCTCATATCGCTATAGTCAAAATGAAGCCTCAGATTCTCCATCCTGACAACATCCATCATGACAGACAGCCAGACTCATCTAAATGACACGACAAGCACGGACTTCTCCAATATATGCTACTATGGCGAGGAAAAGGAAGGCAAGTCCTGGTTACCTGAAAAAATACAGTTAAAACTAATGGATCACAAGTGCATTACTCAACGAATCAAATGTTGTATTGACATGATATCTTACCACAACTAGAGATAGTCTACACCATGTGATTCAATGAGCCATGACTTTGTGAGCCATCTGTTAAAACTAAAGGCCACAGTTTAGATTACCACAGTGCAGCTAAGGGAAGGCTAGAAGCAGATCAGCTGTTAACGCTTCATCGTTAAATGTTTGATAACCATGATTGCATTAAAACCCTGCAGCCAGAGAGGGCCTCAAAATAGATTTTTTTTTATAAATGAGTAAAAAGATATTAACTTATTGGTGAACCAGGTGTTGTATGCACGGTTGTATGAAAACAACAGTAACATCTTGTTAATGTTAATCTTTTATCAGAGGTTGTTTGCAGCTTATATCAAGTAAAGGCAAGTTTCAGCAAAAACACAATTCAAAGCGCTTTACATAAAACATTAAAAGGCAATTTAAAAAACAACAACTATTAAAACAGTCCAGCCAAAATAAGCTAAAAGAGAATAAGACCTGTAAAGCCAACAAGAATACAAGTTACAGTGCAGTGTGGGAAATGATTAGCCTAATTATTTGATTTAATAAAAGGCAGCGTCAACTTCAGCCTTGATATAAGTCCTTCAACCCCTGACATATTTTTAAGGTAATAGGCTGACTTTGTAATTGACTTAATGTGGCTGTTTAAATCCAGGTCTGAATCCGTGACTAGATTTCTGACTTTGGTTTTTAACATTGCCAAATGAAGCTGAGTAGGCCTGTGATTCTCTGCCACGATTCTTTTTCTCACAAAGTATAATGTTTATTGCACACATGAACCATAACAAAACAAAACAAATTGGCAGTACCAAACATAGATTTCTTGGCACCTATGGCACACTGCGCATCACCACAAGCCTGTAAACACAGAGGATGAATGAAGAGGAGGGAGAGCATTGCAGCGCTTGGGAGTGTGTTAAAACCTATTTTATACAGTCTATGTTTAAAACTCACAGAATAAAGTAATAGCGTTTGTGATGCAGTCGGCTCGTAAAATTAAATGAGAATCAAAGTCATAAAAAAAAAAAGTCATTTAAAAATAAAATTGCTAACAGGGGTGAATCGAGATTGCGATTTTATAACGATTTATTGTGCAGGCCTAAAGCTGATCTCTGACTTGTAATCTTCCTCCTTGACTCCAAAGACAACTAGTTTTGTCATTGTTTAATTGAAGACTATTTCAGTATTTCATAATGCTGCTACTTGATGGGTTACTTGAAAGTTGACCGTTGTGCTCATAAATATAGGCTACATAATATGTATATCTATGGTTGTGCTCTTCTTTCTTGGAGGAACGGCAGGTAATCTTCATCCGGGTAGTCAGGTCAGAGCTCATGTAGGACCCTGGAGTGCCCGGCATGACGCCCCCTGGGACAAACCGTGGTCATGAAAATTTATAAATTGAATGTTTTCCTGCTTTTTTTTTTCTCACCATTAAGCCTATTTATTTCTGTTTTATGATTTCTTTTATTTGTTATTGATATGGCTGTTATTGTTTGTTTGTTGTATTCTCTTGAATGTTCCTGTTTGACTGTGAAATTGTGAATAACTGAATAAACGAAACACTTTAAATGTCCTGCTGTGTCACTCACATGGAAGGACAGCGCCCTCCTGTTGTGTCAATTGAGAACTGCACTACTGTAACTTGCCTGCCCTACGTCACGTGGACAGCTCTCATTTAATTGGCTGTCCGGCTGTGATCACATGACATCACTGTCCCGTGTGTTCTGGTTCTTCTAACAGAACAGCGCCGTGAATAAGCTCCTTCTTTGTTCTTCGTGTCGGCTATTTAACAATCAAACAACAACCGCAAATGTGACTGTGTGTAAAGAACAGACGTCGACGCTTTTACATGCGGGATTTTAAGGAACCTGGACGCACGAAAACAGGTAGGTTGACTGTCAAACCAAGCTGAAAGTGACTTGTTGTTGTTGTTCTGCACTGTCAGCGACTCTTGGACTGCTCAGTAAACCAAAAGCTGGTCACATTGTAGCTAAATGAACGGTCCATTAATGGGGACTGTGGTAGTAAATACGCGACAGTCAGGAGTGGGTTTGACCTATTTTGTTTCTTAACCCTTGTGTTGTCCTCCCGGGTTAAAATGAACACTTTTTAGACGCCTCTCTCTCTCTCTCTCTCTCTCTCTCTCTCTCTCTCTCTCTCTCTCTCTCTTCTCTTTCTCTCTCTCTTAAATGATTTTGGAACTTTTTTCCATTACCACCAGTATATTCAGCACTAGCACAAACTTATTAACAATAGTTTTACACTTATTTTTTAGAATTCATGGTCAATAAATGTCATTTATAGGAAATTATCTAAAAAGATTTGTTAGAGAAAAATAGAAAAAAAGCAAAAGTTATGAATGATTTTGACTAACAGTTTAGATCAGAGGAATGAAGGTAATGGATAATCACAGATATGTCAATGTTTAGTCAGGATAATGCTATAAAATTGAATAAAACACCCCAAAATTCAATGATAGTAGAGATCTTTAGTTGTACTTGTGGAGATCGTTGTATGGAACCATCCGTGTTATTTTGGGGCAGTTTGGTTGAAAGAAACCCAAATGTTCTGACATAGGTAGAAAGTTTGAAAATGAGACAACAGGAGGGGTTAACCTACTGTTTTTTTCAAGACACTCCAAACAACATTAGCTACATTCAAGTTGTTATAGCCTTCTACTGGCTATCTATCTAATGTCATCACAGTGTTATCTACTGGGAAGCCCACACAATAAATTGTGTTGCTCTTTTCTTATTTGTTTGGGTAATTTAACAATTGAGTCATCTCCTGTGCCTCAACCTCACTTGTACAACTTGAGCCAAAACTCTCGTGTCACTTGTTCTTCTCTGAGTTGTTTTCTCTAATGTGATTTGTTGCTCTGCACAGACAAACAAGCCTTCTTTGTCCTCAGCAACCAATAATTTCATGCACCTAAAATATGTGGCACACTCCACCAAAAACACTTCAAGCTTGTTCGTTTACTTTGAATCTAGAGATAATAGAGAGAGGCCGATAAAGGATCTTTAAGGCAGATATATCGATACAAATATTTGGTGATTTAAAAATCCCATACTCCTATATATATATATATATATATATATATATATATATATATATTATATTATATTATATTATATTACGCATAGCAAAACATAAACAGATTTCCTAACATTAGATATTTGTAGTTATTTATGAGTCCTCACTAAAATAATATGATAATGCAATTTAAAAATTGAACTTGTTTGTTTTATTGTCACAACAGAACAGAGGAACATCCAAATATATTAAAGTTCTGATAAATAAAATGTATAAAAATACAAACTTAAGATATTACACTTATAAAATATATAAGTAAAGACAACAGGACACAACTTTTCTTTCGCTTCTCTGATTCGTTCCGTTTTGTTGTCTCTATCAATTTCTTCACTTACACTGTCACTCTGTCGAAATACGCACACACGTGGTACACACGCAGCGGACCTGTGTGCTGACGTGCACACACGTGGTACACACGCAGCGGACCTGTGTGCTGACGTGCACACACGTGGTACACACGCAGCGGACCTGTGTGCTGACGTGCACACACGTGGTACACACGCAGCGGACCTGTGTGCTGACGTGCACACACGTGGTACACACGCAGCGGACCTGTGTGCTGACGTGCACACACGTGGTACACACGCAGCGGACCTGTGTGCTGACGTGCACACACGTGGTACACACGCAGCGGACCTGTGTGCTGACGTGCACACACGTGGTACACACGCAGCGGACCTGTGTGCTGACGTGCACACACGTGGTACACACGCAGCGGACCTGTGTGCTGACGTGCACACACGTGGTACACACGCAGCGGACCTGTGTGCTGACGTGCACACACGTGGTACACACGCAGTGGACCTGTGTGCTGACGTGCACACACGTGGTACACACGCAGCGGACCTGTGTGCTGACGTGCACACACGTGGTACACACGCAGCGGACCTGTGTGCTGACGTGCACACACGTGGTACACACGCAGCGGACCTGTGTGCTGACGTGCACACACGTGGTACACACGCAGCGGACCTGTGTGCTGACGTGCACACACGTGGTACACACGCAGCGGACCTGTGTGCTGACGTGCACACACGTGGTACACACGCAGTGGACCTGTGTGCTGACGTGCACACACGTGGTACACGCGCAGTGGACCTGTGTGCTGACGTGCACACACGTGGTACACGCGCAGTGGACCTGTGTGCTGACGTGCACACACGTGGTACACGCGCAGTGGACCTGTGTGCTGACGTGCACACACGTGGTACACGCGCAGTGGACCTGTGTGCTGACGTGCACACACGTGGTACACACGCAGTGGACCTGTGTGCTGACGTGCACACACGTGGTACACACGCAGTGGACCTGTGTGCTGACGTGCACACACGTGGTACACACGCAGTGGACCTGTGCGCTGACGTGCACTAACATGTACAAGTGGCACGGTAACTGGACAATGAAATGATGATTGTTATAGCGTGTCAAGTGGGCTCTAACACAACTAAGCCACACAGCCAACGGACGGGACGCAGCGCTCCACAAAATACACTAAATACTTATTGCGACACTTTCGATATAATATTGCGACACTTTCGATATAATATTGCGACACTTTCGATATAATATTGCGCAACGTGATATCGCGATAACGATATTGAGTCGATATATCATGCACAGGTTTTTATTATCCTATTTTGTGTGCCTTGGGCTTTTTGCCATTTGAATTTGAAGTGTAGTGGGTTCTTTTCCCGGGTTTCAAATCAATAAGGTTATGAGTAATGTGAACTCTAGCACTAGCTGGGTCAACGTTAGCCGTGATAAGTCTGGAAATAACGGCACAGAAGCCAAAAAAGTTACCGTCTGGTGGATTTAAAGAGAGCAATATAACGGCTTCAGTTCCCCCCTCAGAAAGGGCTGTCTAACGACAAAGGTAAAGCTGTGAAAATATTGTAAATATAGCGTAGGCCTACACTTAAACCAATTTTTTTTATTCAATCAGAGGCTTCACTGAGTCACACTGCTGCAGTCAGCATTCAGACTTCCATACTTCCTCTTAATTAAGCAATCAAATGTCATAAATCACGAGACCTCGGATTACAGTCAACAGTTTTTTGATGTGGAGTGTTTTTGGTGGTTCCCAGCAGCCCCGGCTTGTCAGCAGCTGGAGTGTGTACCTTTGTGCCAGAGATGAGCTGTGCAGGTTATTCTGTCTGTGAAAACATCTAGATGTGTGTGTGTGTGTGTGTGTGTGTGTTAAATCAACTACATTACTTCTTACTCAAACAAAAATTCAGCAGATTGCCCCTTTTCCTAACTTATTAAATTGTCAAAGTAACTTTATATATTTATAAAAAAAAAAAATCAAAATATATCAAATCCTCAACTGTAATCTGGTTGGTGAACATCAATGTGTTGCGTGCAGTTTACTGATTTCAACATTTCTGTGTAAAGAATTTAAGATTTGTACTCCCTGCTGCCAACATGTAACGTTTCCTTGTGCAGCTTCTGTATCGGGAATCCTGGTCTCATGACGTGACATTTGATGTTTTGTTCCTCTTGTTCGGCCTCAGAGCTGCGGAGCATCATCTGATCTGAGCTGAAACTACTGACTCTATCAAATCGGATGTCAATCGGTCTTCTTCGACAATGAAGACGGACATCGCTTACAACCAGGTAAGGTGCTTTAGTTAAATAAATGAATGACTTGAAAATGAATCTATGCTGACATAGATTTTGAGTGATTTCATTTTTGTTTGAATTAGTTATCATGTAAAAAAATACCAAACATTTACTGGGTTAAGCTTCTCTAACGTGAGGATTCAGTTGCTCACATTTTTTAAACCAAATTGAACCCCGTTTGTTGTTTCTGACAAAGTTTCCCCATGTCTGTAGTAAACTGACAGTTGTCCGCTCTGAATCTCCATTCATAAATTCATTTTCTATTTTGAATTTCATTAATGTCAAGGACATGTACACTAAGACAAACTACAAACAGGGGAAGTCAGGGAATCTGAAAAAGACTTACCTAATAGTAGGCCTGTAACAATTATTACATAATTGTATAATTGTCTTTTTTTTAACATAATTGCAGTTTCTTTGTTTAACCGCAATTAATTGCTAACATTAGTTAGCTAAGGTCTTAAGGCGTATGACTGGTAATTGTTGATTTTGTATCGATGTGCCAAATTGTAATTATATAAGTGGTTATTGGTCAGTATAATATTTTTATTATTATTTCAATTGTTAGGCTAGTTGTTGGCACTTGACCCTTAACACGTTCATAGCAACAAAAACAAAAATGACAAGGGGGGGGGGGGGGGGTTACAGTTAGAAAAAATATTTTATAATAATAAAGTGGCGTGGTTTACTTCATAGGTCGTGTATTTTTGTAACTACATTGTCTGGGTCACATGACAGTGATATATAACCAAAAGATGTATATTGGGATTCATTCGTAACTTTAATTTGTTTAAAAGAAGTAACAAATAAATATTTTTAAATTTGACTGAAAGTGACAATTATATTGTTAATCACAATTATTTCTGAGACAATTAGTTGTACAGCAACATTTTGAATTGTTACAGCTCTACCTAATAGACTTAACCTGCTCATCCAATTTAATAGTAGTAGTTTGGATTTGGATTAAGTGTTACATAATAAGCACCAATAATCATTTGAGTCCAGCGGTGATTCTGCTCACGCATGGGTCTCAAACAAGTATTGTTTGCTCACTGTGTTCATGTATTGTTCTGCCTGTAGCTGGTGGACGTGGAGAGGAGGAGACAGGAATCCAACAGGAAAGCCCAGGTGGTACGTTACAGACACGCACATGACTTCAGCACAGAAACCAATAAGGTAGACGGAATCACAGGCCGCACTAAGGGCAATGATTGACAATGATTTCCTGAATCGATTTGGTTTCTGATTCACAAGGTCCCGATTCCATTACATTTCCATTCAATATCAGTTCATGTAGGGAAGTATCCATTCCTATGCCAATTTTGCTTAGCCTGACGAGCCAGACCCACATCCAGATGTTGGGTCTGGGAACTCACCATTGGCAGGGCTCAATCCGAGGGGCGGGATAAACGGTTGTCTGTCAAACTCCCTCAGCACGCAATAGGATAGCGCTACAACCAACCAGAGCAAAGCTAGTTGATAGATTAAACTTTTGCTGTATCCGGTCGGCAAAACTCCGAACACATCTTCCTTTTTTAAGAATGACTGCAGTGCCGTTCTTTGTTCTTCTCTTAAAGAAAAGCATAACAGCAGCAGCAGCCATCTTCTTTGTTTTCAAGTAGCAGGGAATTCACGCCGAACCGTCGCAACTCTGCCGTCATTATGTTAAGCCCCGCCCACCGACTCTATACACGATGTGATTGGCCTGACTAGAGTTTGGTTTTTCCAGCTCGCAAGCCAACGGAGAGTTGCTAGACGACCCTGGCTGCAAATTACATTTGCTGCCGCTCGGGTGTGTCTAGATTTCTAGGCTAAATTTTGATGGATATAAAAGAGATTCTCAGAGAATTTGTGCTGTAAAAAATGTACAAACAAGAAGCAACCCTCAAATATTTTTTAGAACGCACCAGGTTAATGTTTGCAGGAAGAATTGAACCCCAAAGGTTTGTAGTGGCTTATACATTCATGGTGAGAAGGCATATACTGTATATTCAAAGATCGATTTCTGGATTTTATTAATTGATATCAGATCACTCAAACAAAGATCGATTTTAATTGGAGAATGGATTATTTTTACCCAGCCATAGTTGACACATCTCACAAAAAAATACCCACATTCAGAGATAAACATCATTATTCAACCCACACAGCTTTTGCCCATCCCCTTTCCAGTATTCCAGGTGTGTGATCGCTCTGGCCACTGTGGCCTCTCTGCTGCTGGCCGCCATGGCCCTCTATTACCTCCTGACACCGAGGGTTTCCTCCTCCCATCCTGACCCGAGCAGCAGCAGCAGCAGCAGCCTCCGTCTGCCCGAGGGCGAGTCCTGCTCAGACCCCTGCAAGTAAGCAAACATCTGCACACACACGGACACAATCGTTTATTCAGCTGTCATGTTTCAAACTGTGTATCATGTCAACTGTTTTAATAGCTATTAGTTCATGTAGGACACAGAAGTCATACTCCCGCTGATCAGAATCACAATCAGAACCAGCTTTATTGGCCAGGTTTGCGTAAACAAACAAGGAATTTGACTCTGGTTAATCTTTGCTCTCAAAGTACAACACTCACTTAACATATAAAGAATAAAAACAGAAAGGACAGTAAGAAATATAAAAAAATACTGTTAAGTATACAGTATAACAATACAATATCATTTAAAATTTTACAAAAAGTATACAAAAACAATTGAAGAGAGGGAAGGAATAGTGCAATATCAGTATAGTCTGAGATTTAAGATTTAAATATAAATATAGTGCAAGGTAGTTCAGTGCAATGGTAATATATTAATAACAATATTGTAATTGTAAGATTGAAATAGACATGAGGTAGATGAGCAGAACCGTGGTGATTGACTTTGTTCAGTGTAAGGGTGGGGGCTGTTTCTGAGTGACTGCTTGGGGGAAGAAGCTGTCTCTGTGTCGGCTGGTAAACTGAGAGCCAACTCAAAAGATGTGTGTAGTCTGATGACAAGTCAAAGTTCAAAGCTTCCAGAGGATTCTGCAGCTTGTTGCACGGTCTTCATCAACAGAAGACGTTTGCTCAGTTGTGACGGAGCTGTAGCTGTTTAAACTTCCATTATTTAAAGCACTTGTTCGCTTTGGCACAAAGGTAAAGCTTGACAGTACTTAAACCAAAGCTCCATACAGGTAACCAGCAAGTAAGTGGATTGTTTTGTCAATTGTAAATTATTTTTTTTAAAGAATTGTTGGCAAAGTATGTACTGTGTTTTACAGTTGAAAAATAAACTTGACAAACTATGTTAAGGCGACACTTTACTAAATTACCTCAAACATATCTTTGGCATTTCTGCACTATAATATCTTTTTAATCTTCTTATTTATTGGCTGACGTCATAAAATATATCTGCAATTAGGCAAGGCAGCTTTATTTGTATAGCACATTTCAGCAACAGGGCAATTCAAAGTGCTTTACATAAAACATCAATGAGCAGTTAAAAACGATTAAAAACAGATATAATACAAGAATAAAATGTACAGAGCAGTATAAGAAATGAACAATTATTTAAAGAAAGGCAACATCAAAAAGAAAGGTCTTCAGCCATAATTTAAAAGAACTGAGAGTTGGGGCAGTCCTGCAGTTAAGCATCGACCTGGTGAATTTATCAGCTCTACTCCGTGGGCGGTACTATGAGTGCAGATATGAATCGTTCTCCTTCCCCCTGTCAGGATCGTCCTGGTGGAGAGCATCCCTGAAGGGCTGGAGTTTAACTCCAGCACCACTCACCCCTCCATCTTCCAAGCCTGGATCAATCTGATGGCCGAGGCCCGCAGCAGCGTCGACATCGCCTCCTTCTACTGGACGCTCACCAACAAAGACACTGGCACTCATGAGCCGACAGCCAATCAGGTCTGCCGCTGGAGCTGTGAATGTAACCAAACAGCACAAATGAGTTTTACTTCTCAAAATATTTGTTTAATGGACAAGTTCATATGTAGAGCTGTAACAATTCTTTGCTGTACAATTAATTGTCTCAGAAATAGTTGTGATTAACAATAAAATTGTCTCTTTCAGTCAAATTTAAAAAAAAATATTTATTACTTTTTTAAACAAATACATTTTCTAATGAATTCCAGGATACATTGTTTGGTTATATATCACTGTTATGTGACCCAGGAATGAAGTAAACAACGCCTGCATTGGTAATACATTAAACATTTTTTCTAACTGCTATGAACATGTATAGGGTCAAGTGGCAACAACAATTGAAATAATAAAAAATATATATAATCCGACCAATAATTACGAATTTGGCAATCTAAACAAAACCTACAATTACCAGTCATACGCCTTAGGACCTTAACTAATGTTAGCGATTAATTGCGGTCAAACAAAGAAACCGCAATTATGTAGAAAGACAATTATTTAATAATTGTCACAGGCCTATCCACATGACAGGCTTCTTATTATTTCCTGCTGTGTTCACAGGGTGAGACCATTCTGAAGACACTGGCTGAACTTTCCGGCAAGTTGTCTGTTCGTATCGCAGTGAACACACCACAGAAGGGTCAGCCACAAGGCGACCTCAGACTGCTCAACGACTCAGGTGACACTGACCGTCTTCTACTTCAGACCAGCGAGTCTCTGACCAATCTGTCAACTGATGTGTGGGTTGATATTGACTTTATATCAAGCCTGAGCCTGCAATGTTGTTTTAGGTCTTTTATTGGCACTTTGCTTTCATTTGAGAGCTGACCGTGTAGAGCAGGGGTCTCCAACAAGTAGCTTGCAAGCTGGTAGCTCGCGAGCAGGTTTCCAGTAGCTCGCCATTAGGTTGACAAACTGAGACACAAAATTACTACAGTATTAAAAGTGAGGTAGCTAACTTTGTGGGCCAAAGACGTGTAAAGTGGTAAATTTTTCTTGGACCCTGATGGGAATATTTTCAGTGATGAAGCTAACTGTGTGGGCTGAAAGAAGTGTAAAATAGTCATGAACCTTGACGTGAAGTTAAGATTTTTCATAAACTTTGGGTATTGCAATTTCAGCAAACGGTAGCTTCATTCAGCTTATGTGTGTTATGTAAATACATTTGTTATTTTAGAGTAGACCTTAGATGCAGAAAGGTTGGAGAGGGTTAGAGAGACAGGAAACATGGGGAGAGAGCAGGGTGTGACAGACCAGAATCTGTAGCTTTATGTTGTCCAAAGTAATGATGCTGAACAAATTATGATTATAAACTAACAAAATTAGTTCTTTTTTTTTTTTAGGTGTGAAGAGTTTTGCCTGATTTAATGCATCACAGTGAAACACATTTATTGTTGCATTAAACATCAGTTTGAATTTCAACCATATTTCTGAGCCCTTATATTAACTTTGTTACTAGTGTTTTCATATTACTTTACTTATCCATAGGTTAGTATATTCTCTGGTCTGTATGTAGTGTATGAAGTAGTCTCAACGTGGTTATGCATAAAGCTCACATCTACACTGGGGATAAATTAATTATGGGATTACATTTATTTCAGGGTATCTTTTCTAAATTAAATATGGTGCATCACTAAAAAATACTTTAATTTGAGTTTACAGTTTTGTGAGAAACACTGATTCTTTGAAGTTTGTTGGCATTAAAATGGCTACATGTTTGATACAGAGTATCAGCAGCCTCTAAAAACATCAATATTGAAATGAATATATTTTGTAAAGCACCCACTAACAAAGACAATCTTCGGAGCTTTAAATTATTATTTAGGCGATAATAATAATAATAATAATAATAATATGTGTGTGTGTGTGTGTGTGTGTGTGTGTGTGTGTGTGTGTGTGTGTGTGTGTGTGTGTGTGTGTGTGTGTGTGTATTTTCAGGTGCTGATATCAGGACAGTTAACATGAGAGAGCTCACCTCAGGCGTCCTCCACACAAAGTTCTGGGTTGTGGACAAGAAACACATTTACATTGGCAGTGCCAACATGGACTGGAGGTCCCTCACACAGGTACACACACACTCTCTCACAGTCTGTCAGTCACAACCACATTTTCTGTATGTTATATGTGTGTGGGATGGGATTTTCCTAGATGGTTTACCCGAATATTGTTGTCACTTTGTGGCCAGAATGAGTACTTTACACAGTAATCATGGGAGGAAGTGAATAAGAAATGAACTGTTGTTTAGCTCTTTAACTCAGAATTAGCATTCTAGTCTGATAAAAATATCCCAGGCAAACTAATGAAACTAAGCTGAGGAATGAAAGGTTGTTTGGTGCACGGTTTAAGCACAATTATGTTTCTTTCCTCTTTTAAGAGGAAGTTGTTGTGTTGGCTCAAACCTTCAGTCACGTGCCATGCTGAAAGAATAGTTTGAATTTGCTTTAATACTGTGATGGTGTCAAACCACTTCTCAATTTGAGCTGTTCTAATGGGTTTTAGTGTTCATTTTGCTGAGTTGTCACTGCCATGAACATCCTGTTCTTAGTGTGTACCACCAACATCCCATAAAACTGTTTGTGTTTGCAAACAACAAAGAGACAATTCAATTTTATGCAATTTCTGAACACTTTAAAAATCTCAGGAATTACTAGTTAAGTGTAATGCAAAATATGTTTATAAATATTGCCCTTATTTCAAGTTTATACATCTACACCAATTCTGTGGTTTTAGACATTTGTCATTTCTCACAGTGTGAAACTTAAATGACACTAAACATCCAAATGAAGTGAAGTCAAAGTATTATTATCAAAGAATGGAATTAGAAATTGAAACTTTGTAGAAGAGCTGGAGTAATGGTGAGCGAGCAACCTTTTATAAAATAATTTTCTGTGTATTTTGCTCCTGCTGTTTTTTTTTCTGTTCGTTGTCACAGTTCTGAAATCTACAAGCTGTAAAAAACCTACGATTGAGAATAAGTTAATATTCTGCTGTTGGTGTGTAGGTGAAGGAGCTGGGCGCGGTGGTCTACAACTGCAGCTGCTTGGCCACCGACCTGGGTAAGATCTTTGAAGCCTATTGGTTCCTGGGGGAGAGTCAGTCCATCCCATCGCCGTGGCCCACCAGCTTCTCAACCCTCTACAACAAGGACACGCCCCTCCATCTGCCACTCAACAACACGCCGTCCACCGTCTACCTGTCGGTGAGCTACAGTACATACAGGGAGGGAAGGGTGGGAGATTTTTGTTTTTATTTCAGTATAACAAGAAATAAGAAAGAAAAGTTTGTTTTTAATGCTGCTTCATTAGACTGTAACCAGTGTTTGTTTTTTAATACCACACTATGAAGAACATTATACGATTAGTTAATCTCTGACAGTAACCACTGAGATGTCAGCATGCAAGATCATTTCTTCTACTATCGATGTGTACAAAAGACTCTTAACCCTCAGCTCAGTGCTGACCTTCTATCTTCAATTAGTCTATATCGAGGACGTTTCATTCCCGGGATTATTCAGGCGCCGGAAGTTCCGCCGGTTGTCCCTAATTTTCGGTTGGATGTCCGTCACCTTCCTCTTTCTTTGTGTTGGCGTTCTAACCTCTGGTGGATTTCTGAGGACTCTGGTTAACTGCTCCTCAGATCTCTGCAGGGTAAATCCAGACAGATAGCTAGACTATCTGTCCAATCTGAGTTTTCTGTTGCACGACTAAAACAACTTTTGAACGTACACGTGTTCCACCAAAACAAGTTTCTTCCAGAGGCTATTTTGCAGAGGCACCGTCATTGAGTCCAGCGCTTAGCACCGCGCATGACGATTGTGATTGCTTTAAAGAAATGCCAGTAAACCAGAGCAGGTTTTTCTCCCATCCCGGAATGCTGTGTGAGCTAGCCAGACCCTCCTCCACAGTGCTGTGGAGGAAGGTCTGGCTATGCGAGACTACTCTTCAATGTACTTCTAATGACCACTGCTCCTTCTTGGTTTATCATCTGCTGAGGCTCCTGTATTGTTTAAAAAGTTGCTACAAAATTAACGAATGATTAACAAGATCTCTTTTCTCTCCTCGCTGTCTCTCAGAGTTCCCCTCCTTCCTTCTGTGCAGCCGGCAGGACTTCAGACCTTCAGTCCATCCTCAGTGTGATGGAGGATGCCGAGAGCTTCATCTACATCGCTGTCATGAACTACCTGCCCACCATGGAGTTTTCACATCCTAAAAGGTACAGCTGTTCAGAGACTTATGGAATATAACTAAGGGGAGGATAGTTGACAAGAGTCAAGTAGTATAGTTAGTGAAGCTCTTAGGAACTGCTAAAGGTAATGTAGGTCAGATTTCAGCCATGCGGCATAGCACTATCGATGGATTGGTTAGTCAGTCCAACACTTTGGTCCTGACTGACATATTTGACTTTGCTGATCCCCTGACTTTTCCTTTAGCACCACCATGAGGTTGAAATTTGTGGTTTTGAGTGAAATGTCTCAACAGCTATCGGATAAATTGCCATGAAATTTGGCACAGATTTATTAATGCCCCCTTTGGTATGAATTTTATAATCACCTTGGTGATCCACTGACTTTTCATCCTTCTCCATCATCAGGTCAAAATTTTAATTTGTCCAATACTTTGGTTTATGACCAAAAGCTTGAGCATGTGCAGAAAAGTGTAAGCAAAAGTCATCATTTGAAATTCTGTCACTACACTATAATGGATTAAACAAGGGGAAATCTATGAAGCATTAGTGTGTAAATATCAAAAAGTTGCACCAGCCTTTTTTTGAGCATTTTATTTGAGGATAAATAAAGTGGAATAGAGTTGGGACAGAACTTATTTGAATGGTTAATGCAATGTCTCATGTAGTCATACTTTGCATGTGGCGCCCTCTGCAGGTACTGGGCTGACATCGACACCCAGCTGAGGCGCGTGGGGTACGAGAAGCGGGTCAAAGTGCGTCTGCTGATCAGCTGCTGGGCCAGCACCCAACCGGTCATGTTTCCTTTCCTGAAGTCTCTGGCCTCAGTTTATGACCCCAAGAGCAAACTGGACATCCAGGTGGTGAGTAGCTATTATTCGTTTGTTGATTAAAAAAAGAAAAAGACTTGGCCATGTTCACGTGTCCTCTGACCCTGAGACAGGAGGTTGTACATATTATGACGCAGATTCTTAAGTAAAAACAATAACCCAAACGACCTTGTTTCCCTTACCCAGAGGCTGTTTGTGGTGCCTGCCAGCCCCAAGCAGAAGGAGATTCCCTTTGCCAGAGTCAACCACAACAAGTACATGGTGACTGACAAGATAGCCTACATCGGTAAGGCTGCACACACACTGCATGGTTAAATCAGTTATGAAAATAATAACAATCACATCTGATTGTACACCCCTGATATGTCTTCAAGAAAAAGCTAAAATAGAATAATTTTTTTCTGTCATCAGGTACATCTAACTGGTCAGGGGACTACTTTGTGAGCACAGCTGGCTCAGCATTGGTTGTCAACCAGACTGCGTCACAGAGCCCGGAGCCAACCGTCCAATCACAGCTGCAGGCTGTGTTTGAGAGGGACTGGAACTCCGAGTACAGCACTCCTCTCACCCAGCACTCAAACGTCAAAGACTTGTGTTAGATTACACAGTATTACAACAACAAAAACATATCGGTGTGGATTAGGGTTGGGTACCGGAACGCGGTGCCAATAGGGCACCTGTTCCGATGTAAACGGTAGTAACGAGACCGAATAACAACGAAACTTTCGCTTCCTCATTTCGGTGCCTGACTTTTTTTTTTTTTTTCAGAAGCATCGCTGCACGGGATGCTACGTTACCGTTAGCTAGTAATTCAATTCAATTTATTTATTTATCAAATGATAACAGGAGTTATCTCAAGACACTTTACATATAGAGTAGGTCTAGACCACACTCTATAATTTACAAAAAAAAACAACAAATCTCCCAAGAGCAAGCACTAGTGCAACAGTGGCGAGGAAAAACTCCCTTTTAGGAAGAAACCTGGGACAGACCCAGGCTGTTGGTAGGCGGTGTCTGACGTGCCGTTGGGGTGTATCACACAATGAAACAGTGACTAGAAATAGTGGTTGTAGTAGCGCAGGGAGCAGCACGGCATAGCAGGGAATTTCAGCAGAACCACGGCAACAGCTGGAACCATGAGAGTCTTAAGTTTACTCTTGAATGTGGTGACAGTATCTGCCTCCCGGACCCAGACTGGGAGCATGGTGCATTTAAAGTTATTGTAAAATACCCTTTTCCCATCTGGTGCTTGTTTTTGTTATTTACCAGAAATTTACTGGTGAAATAAGTAATTGTTATAAGTTATTGTTATTACAATATTAATCAATCATTTCATTTTGACCATATGGCCTTAACAATAAACAAGCCGTTCTTTAATGTCGCTGACGTTTTGTGCTCCTTTTTTATATTTTATATTATATATATATATATATATATATATATATATATATATATATATATATATATATATATATATTTGTTCAGGCACCGTTTAGGCACCGGCACCATTTTAAAAGTATCGATTTAGCACTGGTATCGGGAAGAGAAAAAAAAAACCAACCCTAACACCAACACCCAACCCTAGTGTGGACCCTTCTCTTCAACACATATTGCTATAGTTGCACATTTATTTTAGTATTTAAACTTTTTGCACCAGTCAGCTGAAACAATTGTTCACACCATGAACATGGAAACTCTTGAGCTAAGAAATCAGCCGGACGGCCTCTCAGCTGAGCGGAGTGTCCCCGGTTTGCTGAGGTCCAAGATGAACTTCCAGTAAACCTGGCTAATCACAGCTTTAGTGCCAACTCGTATTTGACCAGAGTAATGTTCCATCAAACCAGTGAAATGCCAAGTACCGCCAAGGATTATTCAAGGATGCCTTTTTTATTTTAAGGTAAGAATTACTTTGCCTCTCTTTACTGTTTACTATCAAAGCTGGCCCAGGATTCAATCTGCATGTGTGGGTTATAGGCCAGATCACATTTAAACTACTCCTTAGTAACATCGGATCAGAATGTTCTGCAACATGTTGACAACCCATGAACAGGCAGTTGTTGCTTTAAAAAAAACTCCCAACAAACCTGTGCGATTAACTTGTGTTTTCCGGGATTGCTCCGGTGCTGCAGGAAATTCCACCGGATGCATGTATTTTCCATTTTCTTCTGCTTTCTTTGTGTTGGAATTTTAAATTTGGTTGATTTCTGAGGACTCTGGTTAACTGCTCCTCAGATCTCTGCAGGGTAAATCCAGACAGCTAGCTAGACTATCTGTCTATCTGAATTTTTCAACTGACTCCCAAAGTCACCATGTTACGTGATCTATCGATTGATCACTTTCTAGTTTAAAAAAGACAATCACAATGCATTTTCTACAACATCAGCCTCAATGGGAGTTGTTTTTCTACCAGCTAATCTCAGGGAGTAAAGTTTGATTATTTTCTTAATTGATCATTTCATTTTGCTGGAATAATTAATGTTCCAGCTGGTGTGCTGTGCTGTAAATAAGTTTACATACAGGCGTTTTAAAAATAAATAAATGTAATACTAAAGTCAGCAGTGTGTACAATAGATTGAAAGTTTGCTTTGATTTCCACTGTGTGGAGTGATTGAAACTACCAATTAGTGAAGAGGTGGTTGTTATGGAAACTGTCCAAAGAAGCGTGTTTACCAGTACCAGCGAGCTTATAAAAGAAGCTCTGGGGCAATTATTGTGAACATGTTCTTATCTCCTTCCTCTTTATAATGAAATTACTCAATAAATGACTTCAAATCAAACCTGTTCCAGTCTGTTTATAGTTCATCTTCATGTGTTCTCTGATACACATACAGTATATTCAATGATTTCATAAAGTGACTGTTCAGGGCTATGGACAAGACAGTGTAGACAGTAGTGTACAGATGGTTAACAGTAGGTGGTTTAGAGTAATCTAAATTAAATATAAATGTGTGCAGTCAGTGTATAAGCAGTTTTAGCAGTAATAGCAGTTACCTTTATAATAGCAGAATAAATATGGCTATGTAATATAAACTATGTATGAACAACATGTACAGATATGTGCAATGTAGCAGCAGTAACATTACAATAGTAGTAAAAATAAGATGTATGCAGTGTATTATAAGATAAACAATAAATATGATATTCAGTATGAACCATATAGACAGTTATGTACAGCTGTGTGCAGTATCATTGTAGTACAGAAACGTAACATAAGAGTAGTGAGAATAATGTGCAGGATGAATAGTATGAAGAGCAGTAGAATATAGAATATGGCTGTTTTTATTATTATACAATCAATATAATATCGCGATAAATCGTGTGATAAACCTCTAATAAGAGCTGCTCTGAGAAGAACCACCATCAGGATTAGGCTACTTTACTACTAATATGCGGCTGTTATTACTATTAGGCTACTATTATTATAACCGGGGCAGCTGGGCTGTCCTCTGGCCACCTGCTGTGATTTTGTTCCCTAATACAATAGACCTGCTGCTGGGCCTCTCTGTGTCCATGCATTCCCATAATCCTCCATCTGCGCGCCCAGCAGCGCGGAGGAGGAGCGTTAACTATAACTGCGGCCAAGGCGGCACACAGCCCTGCATATCACTGCTGGACTGGAGCTTCTTTATTCAGCTTTTATACTGAAGATGGTTTTGATAAAAAACAAATCACGTTTGATGCCACCTGAAATCATGGACGAGAAACCTTTGTCTGTATGTCCTGCGCGGAGATGCGCGGGCGTTTTGGTGCTCAAAAAGCCTCGACTATCTGCGGGGTGAGGCTGCAAAGTTTCCGGGCAGAGTTTCAAACCCCGACGGCTGTTTCAGAGAAATGAAGGTATGAGGATAAAGAACCAAATACATGTCGAGTCCAAAAGAGATTTAAATGTTTGTTTGTCTTACTAATATTGGTTTTTAAGCGATTCTGCGTCTTTCTCCAGCTCCCTGTCGTATCTAGTTTATAGGCTATCTATTGTGGATTCACGCACCAACAAGTCCTCCATACATGGCGTGTAACACACACTTGACCTCGAACACATCCAACTCCTGCAGCCTATTATTAGACATACAACATATGGCTCGGAATGAGAGACCTAACGGTGCCTGCGGCGCACATGTTGCGTCAAGTTAGTCGAGTTTCGCAGTTTACATGTCGGTCAGTCTGATAGTCCTGCTGCTGTTTTAGTATGAGGGGAACATTATATATCAGTGGTTCTTGTTGACTTGTTGATCGTCTCTCAAACTGCTGTCTCTCCAGTTTCAGACTGATGCCCCGCTGACGTCCTCCGCGTCCCGCTGCTCCGCTCACACTCAGCCGGCTGTTTAAGGTACATGATGTTCCTCACAAAAACACAACAATAATACTAAAAGGTAGGATGCTAAACAAATATAAGTCAGGCATTTATGGTCATGTCTATATGAATGGGAATGTATTTTGTTTTGTATTTTGTATGTTTTATATTTTCTGCACATAATAGGCTATATTAATATGTAATATGTTTATAAAACACAGAATTGAATAATAATACATTTTATAAGATTGATAATATCCTGAGGGACCTAGTGAAAGATCAGACTGTGAACACTTTGATTCTATTTCATTGTTTGGTCCAAATGACATAAAATACAACCAATAGAGAGAAGAGAGAAGCGTTCACAAACCACTTCCTGTTTACAATAGAACAACAATGCTATATTTTTTTTAAATGGTATTTTTTTTTCACCTTCTTTCATAATTTCCAGTAGGAGGTAGTTTGGTCATGTTGCAGTAGCAGATGTCTAACACTTGTGTGCAGTATTGGTGCAGGTTAAAAGTGACTGCCACACAGTGTTTAAGCTCTTCTCTTATTGTTCCCATAGACTGTAAATAAAACGTGTTCCTCAAGGATTAAACCGTAAATTAGAGTCCAGTAGAATCAGTCTGAAAATTTGATTTGGGTAAATTAAAAGTGTGAAAAAATCCTCAGAAAAGCCTGAGAGGAGTCACTCACATCTCTCATAAACACAACTCATCACAAAGTAAATAAAAGTCCAATTTTCATCTCTGCATGTGCACCTGTACATTACTAAATCCTGTTTTTGCTGCCTGTAATATATTACATGTTTAACTGAATCACAGTCCAGACCAGAGTGTTTGCACAAAAACACAAAAAGAGTCCAGCTGTGGTCCACTGGTTGTTTATGGGTGGTCTAAATGAGAGAATCAAACACACCCAGTCTCTGCTGACTGCAGTCTCTGCTGGGACGTGCTGTTTGATAAATACACCCATACTCACCCAGAGTGACCTGTGTGGTCTCACACACATACACATTTCCCTCTCTCTCTCTCTCTCTCTCTCTGTCTCTCTCTCTCTCCCTCTCTCTCTCTCTCTCTCTCTCTCTCTCTTTCTCTTTCTCTCTCTCCGTTTGTCATAACTTCCCAGTTTTCAGCATTTTTTGATTTAAATAATGGCCAAAACTAAAAACAATAGTGCTATTTCTCACAGATAAAGCTAAACCTACGCACACACTCACACACACACACACATATACATATGTCCTCTGAGGTACCTTCAACATTTCACTCCCCAGTATGTAAACTATTTAGTGTCGGCAGGGGTCATGGAACGCAGCAGAGCCCAACCCTGGAGGTTATTTCTGTCTCCCTGTAACCATCCAGCCCACCCGTCCAGTGACCTTCAAAGTGTGTGTGTGTGTGTGTGTGTGTGTGTGTGTGTGTGTGTGTGTGTGTGTGTGTGTGTGTGTGTGTGTGTGTGTGTGTGTGTGTGTGTGTGTGTGTGTGTGTGTGGCAGGTTGAGGTTTAAGTGTTATACCCAGGGCTAACTGGACCTGGCAGCATTTGGTTTCAGATCTTAGAAACTGTGTTCAGGTGCACAGGCTGTGATCAGGATGAAATTCGCAAATATTTAAACATCACGTGAATTCTGTTAAAGCTGAAATGGGTGCAGCCGGCAACAAGATATATATATTTTTTTTTAAAGGAGTCCACATTCACAGCTAATGACTTGTTTTTTGGTCCATTGTCAAACTTTCCACTTTGTAGATATCCTGCTATCTAACAGTATTGAATAATGGAATACCGTAATAGTAAATAACGTTCTAAACATAATAATAACCTATAGTAATAAGAAGAATAAGACAAAGAAGCATTCAACCCACAAAACCTATAAAACCTGTAGATACAGAAATACACTGTGCAGCTCTCTGGTGGAGGGATGTTTGATTCATTTCCTCCTCATTGTTGTTGAAGAATATATCTTTTGTGTTACTCTCCATGCAGATGTTTCATCTCCACGATGCCGAAGGAAGGACCAAAGGAGCTACAGCAGGTACTGTCTGCGTACATGCATGCATGTGTCTGACAAAAGAAAAGACAACCTGCCTTAAAGAAACATTTATACACTGAACATGAGCGACAACATTCTGATGTGATGTGTAATACATTAAACCTGTGAAGACATGAAGGTGATTTGCACAGTGATAAAAAAAGAGAGAAAAACCTGATTAACTTGTTTCAAAGTAAGTGGATGTGCAATCAGTGAACAAGCAAGAAAACAAGCAGCTTATTAAAATAGAACTGAGATCCAGTACGAATTACAAAATATGACGAATATACGTCATTGGCATCTTTTGAAAAGTTAACAACAGGTCATTGTGATAAAGAGCAGGATGATGTAAGGATGTAACTGTGTGAGAGTGTTTAGAAGAGAATAAAACATGTGCACTTTAATTACCATAGTGTCCTGTCAGTGGACAGATGTGGTGACGAGGGTGCAAACAGTAAACGGTGGAGTCCCATCCCACACGGCAGGTTCTGACCCTACCTTGCCGGAAGTCTGCGCGGAAATGGGCTCCACTACACAGTCACAACTGGTTGGATGTTACATTACGATGGATGGACGATGGATAATATGTCACTTTGCTGCAACTCCCTAGTAAGGCAAATTGTATAGAGTTATATGTTTTAGAATTAAGAACGATAGTAATAAGAACACCATGTGGTTTGCCAGGTTGTGAAAAATCCCTTTCTGCTGGGACTTTAATTGATGGCACACTATGAATGGAACATTTTAATAGCTTGCTAGCATAACAGGTTAATTAGAAAGTGAGCAAGTCCTTAGTTACGGCAAGCTTCTCACTAAGTTATAAAGGTTACAAATAGTTGTAAATCATTAAAGGTGCTGTAGGTAGGATTGCGAAGATCCAGGACTTAGCCCAAAAATTTGAACATCGACAACTTCTCAGTCCCTCCCCCCTTTTCGTTAAAGCCCAAAATGTTCTCCTAAGCCCCTCCCCCCACAAGGGAGAATGAATGTGTGTGCATGAGCAGTGACTGACACCCAATTCGACCCCCCCCCCCCCCCCGGCCCTGATTGGTACATCTGAACAGGGAACTGTGGATTTTTGCAAATTGCACTCCAGGCTGTAGGTGGTGCCAGAGGAGCCGGATGTTTTTTTTTTTTAATTACCTGCTTCATGTAGTTCTACACGAACATAGGGTCAGTTTCAGAAAATTTGACAGAAAGTTAGTTTTATAAGGTTTACCTACTGCACCTTTAATAACACAATAATGGAAAACATTGTTTTAAACAAGCCCAAATAAATGTAAATCAATACCAATGCTACTAATAATAAAAAATAGAGCCACTGTGATATTGTATGTTTAATGTTGATATTAACTGACAGACTCTCCCTCCCTCTCTCCCAAAGGCATGACGGGCGTTGGACAAACACCACAGCAGCCAGAGATGCCCTGCAGCATTACAACTGCACATTAAACTGGTTTTACTGTGTACTACAGTGTTTACTGGAAGAGTTGTTTATCCTTTATAAAGCTAAAGCAGGCTCCTTTAAGTTAATACAGTGGATTTCCATTATCATTTGTCACTGATATGGATAATTTACCGATATTGTATGTTTTTCTAGCAAAATAATCCAATGGGGCCAAATACTAATACAAGTCGTGGTGTTGTTTTACTCCTGAGCTGGTCAGGTTTTACAGCAGGACTGGAAACTGAGAAAGGAAATAAAACATTGTGTTTCTGAGCTCTCATTCCCTCGTGCTTCTGAAGATTATCAACGAATTTAGATTGTCTCTCAAGTCTCTCCTGTGTGTGATTAGTTGGATTTCCCTGACAAATTATTCATCTGTCTGAACGGTGGGAAAGTAGAGGAGAGCTGTCGACCACATTTTTAGGCTTGAAGGTCTGAGTGACTCAGGAGGATCAGCATCGGGAGAAGAAACCCTGTGTGATCCTCCTGAGTCACTTTCTCTTAAACCCACACGACTCTCAGGGCTTTAGATGTGTGTGTGTGTGTGTGTGTGTGTGTGTGTGTGTGTGTGTGTGTGTGTGTGTGTGTGTGTGTGTGTGTGTGTGTGTGTGTGTGTGTGTGTGTGTGTGTGTGTGTGTTTGTGTGTGTGTGTGTGTCCTCGACTCAGCTATCAACTACTCTGCACTTTGTAGGGATTAATTGAGGCATGTGGCGGACCACCACAGCTTCTAATGAGTACAGAAACCCCATTTATCACCCTGAGATCTGAGGAAGCATCACATGTTCTCTCTGTGGGTCAGAAACCACAACTGTGTTGAATTAGAGGTCAACCATTAAAAAAGAAAAGGTAACACTCACTGTAGTGGCGCATTGTCCTAAACAAAATCAAAATCAAACAGCCACTAAGGCACTTAAGGAATGAATCTTACGCAGACAAAATGAAGACGCTCATTGCCTAGGCAAAGATGGCGTTTTGTGAGGTTTATTTTCTCCAGTTTGGGCAAGCAAAAGAACATTGTTGTCTCTCTTGCCCTGGTAAAAAAAACATAAGCTGTGGCCAGGTTGGCTCAGTGGGTAGATCAGGCACACATATACTAAGAGGTTTATGACTCGACGCAGAGGTCCATGGTTTGAGTCTGAGCTGTGACAATTCCCTGCATGTCTTCTCCCTCTCTCTCCTAGCTGTCCTATCAATTAAAGGCAGAAAAGCCCAAAAAATAATCTTTCATAAAAAAAAAACATAAGCCCTCCCTGGTGTCTACCTGGTACTATCCCTGCTCTCCCATATACTTTGTATTTAACTTCACCTGGTGGCTCAGGCTGCGTTGTTCCTTCAAAACAAAAGCACTAACAGGCACTTTTTCACTAACTAAAATAAAGATACTAATGTTATAATCAAACTTATTCAGCTGTATAATTCTAACAAAATAAGTAAATATTTAACTATTACATTTAACAAAACAATGAATAACTCCAACAAGAGCACTAAATAAATTCAGATTTTGGTGCTTTTGAAGGCATTTGAATAATGCACTGTATAAAAAAATGCACAGTTACCAACTTTTGAATGTTTGAATGATGTTGTTTGCAGCACTTAATTGTTCATAATTGACGTTCTTGTCTGGCCATAGGGTTTCTAAGGCATATGCCATGTAATCGCAACGTTCCCGGTTCAGTTATTGCTAACAACCTTTAGTTGCATGTCTTTCTCTTCCCATGTTAGAGGCCTGCCTATTACCACTAATGGCGTAAACATTAATATCCATCCATGAAAACTATAGTGTGGTTAAGGGTGGTCTACAGAAATTACTTGGTTAAGGTTAGGAAAGGGCTTTGGTCATAATTTAAAAAAACATTCATTGGTTGACTGAACACAAACTTAAGTTGGATGCGCTTCACGTCCATCACAACCTCCTCAACATAGGCATTGGACTTAAAACATGTTCTGCACAATTGTCCATATATGAATGTAATACCAATGGATGCTGGGCTGAACATGCAGCACAAGGATCAGTAGCTTGATAAATACACGTCACCTGCAAAATATACAAACTTGTATTACCTGGTCTTTGCATGAAATGTAACTGTGCAACACATTTAACTTAGAAATGAATCTGATCATACAGGGAACAAAGGACTCCGTGGTTCTTGAACTCCTGAGCTCATGATGCAGCGTCAACATGTCTTCCCCTCTGAGCCAGGCTGTGTGATCGAGCTTCAGCTGGAGAGATGAGGAGGGCTCAGGCTGAGAACTCTTCTTCCTCCGATTAGAGGAAGAGGAAAGGACTGTGACATAAGCAGGAGACAGGACCGAGAATGGAGACAGAGTTAATGACTTGGCCTAGAAACACTGTTGGACTTACAGGCTCCAAAGATAGGCAGCCATCACAGACAAACCCATGGCTTCCTGAATCTGGCAAGAATTACATCCCCGACTCAGTCTCACAGGTCCAATTATCACATTGACTGTAACTAGAGATGGTCTCTGGAGAAGTAGAGTTGCGCAATATATCGTTTTTTTATCGTCATCATGATGTCAACTGGCGCAATAAACACACGAAAGGCTGCGACATATTGCAAAAGACATTAAGAGATATTTTTGTGTTATTTGAAAGAAAAGAAAAGAAAGTAAATCTGCACTTTAAAATGTAAAATAAACCTTATTTTAGTGGTGCCTTTTATATTCAATTCAATTTTCAATTTGTTGAATACATTTTTTTTTGGAAATGATTTCCTTTCATTTGTTTTAAATTCAATTATTGCGATATTCAACGTTATCGCATATTACATATTTTCCTCATATCGTGTAGCCCTATATAGAAGCTGTCATTTAGCATTTGTTAACCTTACGTAGAATTAGGCCAGCTTCACACTGGCTGTGTGGCGTGAGCGTGTCAGCTGCGTGGCGTGTCCGTTTTTATTTCAGCTCCCATGTTAACAGGTTGGAGCTTTTACACCGCCTGCGTGACACGCACGTCTCAGGCGCGGCTCGAGCCAGGCCGAAAATGCTTGCATGCTAGAAATAGAACCAACGCCTATTTTTCACGCGACACACAATATGTGGAGCATAGAAACTAAATGCTGCTTCTCCCAGGCAAAATAGAATAGGACAAGATGTTTATGTCATTTTGACACGAATACATATTAATAAATGACATTTTGATTTTGAAAGTCTCGAGGTTTTGACATAAACGCAGATATAAATGTAATTTAAAAAATATATATATTATCGAACAATTTCAAAAGTTCCATCCCTTTGACATGTTGACACAAGAAATGTATTCAAATAAATCTGAATCCAGAAGGATGCCTCTAAAATAATCAATATGAGAAATACATTGTTTCTCTTTTTCTAAATTTTAAGAGTAGATTGTGAAATTCTAAATTGTTCTTTATGTCAACGAACCCCATGAAAACACCAACTGCAACAAATTAATTGATCCTTCTAACAACTATTATCTGTATAACCAAAGTCTGATTTGTCTTATTTCTCTGTACAATCTCCATTTTTGTCCACCAACGTTATTTTGACTCAATCCCACATACACAGTCCTGCTGCAGTTAATACTTATTGGAGTACCAAATGTGGAATAATTAGCAGCTGAAAATAGTCCCCAACAAATGCCTTATTTCCTCCTATCAGTATTGGATTCATATTGTTAACACAGTTGAGCCCTTTAGTCTAAATGAAGAACCAAATTTGTTGTGTTGCCTTTCATTTAATTTAATTTGTTGATAGATGTGGTACTTGTACTTTGTTTACTTTTATCTTTGTAATTTTAAGAGATATCTGTGTTCTTTTGTTCCTAATGTGATTGTGGTGCATGGGGTGTGTCACTTGACCATGGCAACGCCCACTTTTGGATCCACTATCCAATAGATTTGAAATCCTGTTCAACCAATTATCCAATGAGAATTGCACACCTGTTCTAGGTTGACTATATATGTGTTTGTCTTTTGCCTTTGTGCACTTTGACTCGAATGAAGACACAGTTCTGTTGAAACGTTTTAGAAATATTAAAAGGTGCAAATCAATCAGTGTGCTCCACTCCCTTTTTCCCTTTGCTGGAAGGTCGCTGTCCTCGAGCTGAGAGGCACCTGATTCAGCTGCATGCTGCCAGAGGATGTGCACTATGTACTCCTGTTTGAGTTTTTTTTTTTCCTTCAATAGGAACCAACAGACTTGGAGCAGAAGAGCCATCGACGGGGAAGTTGGAAAGTATTGAGAGACAGACTAAATTTCATGAGATTTTTTTTTTTTTTTTTAAAACAAAACTATAGCCATAAAATGAATGTTTGTTCAGTGATACACTGCCATAAGCAGAGGTTGTGTTTCCCCAACCAAGGTGTGTTGGTTGTGGTTGTGTCTGACTGGTATCCAGTGTCCAGCCCCTCTAAGCCCAGTAACAAGGCCCTGCTGGGCCACAGCTAAAGCCTCCAGCACCGCAAACAATGGAGCGGGGCTTTACAGAGGGCCGGAGCAAACTGCTGACTGTCCACTAGTGCTAATACACCCCTATTCTGTCCTGTCTCGCTGCTGTCGCCTCTCCCTCACACACACTCACACATACATATGGTGGTTTGTGGAAGAAAAAGAAAGTTCAGTGGTCCATATATTGATATATATACACACACTGATGAGACAGTCCCTCTCTTCTTCTGACTCTCTCTTTCTGTTGACCCCCCCTCCTCTCTATCCCTCTTTCTCCCTTCATTCATTCATCCATCCCTCTCTCCCCCAATCCTGAGACCCATCCACCCTCTCTCTCTCTCTCTTTCTATTTGTGATCCACACTGACAGTGTAGCTTGCCGTGGGCCCAAACAGTCAAACCGATCCTCAGATCGCCTCCAAAGCCCACCTGCCTCCCCCAGCTCTGTCACCCAGCTCTGCCGGCCCCACAGCCCGTGTGTGGGCTGCTCCATCGGTGTGTTCCCTCCATCGGCTTCCTGCTGTGGACCATGTGTGAGTGTCTGCGTGGAATATTCAGAGTCACCTGGACGCCTTCCTCCAATACAGGTCAGATCAATAATCTTGCTCTACTCCACGGAGCAACACAACCTCCATAAAAAGCACCACAACATTTTTGTAGAACAGCTCATTTTTAGTGGGTACAAAAACTAGAATATTATAATGATTAAATGGATTATATGGCACATAGAAAGATTATCTGATGGTTGCTTTGGGAGGTACTTTGGTTCAGATTAGCTTGAAATGTAAGCAAAACTCGTTGGTTACGGTAAACTAAATGGGGTTAATGAGGTTGGGCAGTTCAAACTGTTTGACAATTTACGGGTTAGTTCAGAATTAAATAAGTAGTTATTTCTGTAAAAAGTAACAGTCTGACATGAGTTGAGAATCAGACTCAAGGTTGTCAGAATTGAAGGCAAATATCCTCATCATCCACCATGAACACATCGTAATGTAACATTTCGTTTCACTATTTGATCCACAAACTACTGCTTTTTATGCAGTTGTTGTTTGTTTCTACTCATGGCTCCTTCATGTAATATGTCTGTGGTGGTATAATGTAGTTCTCATATATGTACTTATTTTAGAAAGTGCTCACTTCATGGCATTTTGATTGGATTTGTTTGCATGTAGAGTAGCATTTACAAGGTCTTTAGCTGCTAATGCCTGGAGTGACCTACAATGAGGAAGCAGGTGGAGACTCAGGGACATAAAGAGAGACATGTCACACAACTCTTGGTACAAGATATACTGTTTATACTCCTTCATTAGGAGCTCTTATGGTACGATTTGTGGTTTGACGATCCAGGAACTGAAACTCAATCTAAAATCAGTCTCTTACAGTCAGTGGGAGAGACTTTACATCTTGTGTGCAAATGGAATGGTTTCAGACTCATCCTATGTTCATTTACAGTTTCAGACTCATCCTATGTTCATTTGTTGATGCTACACTGAATGCACAAACTGTGCAATGCTATTTGGTTGGTAGAAAACGGATCAGATGATCTTTTGGCCATTTCTCCTGTCCTAGAATATGTTCAGTATTCAGTGCTGATTTTGTGGCTAATGTTTGGTCATATCTGTACTTCTTGTGATGATACATAATATAAGGTTGTGTGATCCGAATGATGAGTTTTCTAATAACTAACTGAAAGGTTTGTGCCTTATTAGCAGCTATGCTGGGTTGCCAGATTGAGGCACTGCTTCGTGTTATTCTGTTTGCTTATTCTTGCACTAGGCCTTTGTTGTACAAAACTGGATGGCTTAAATCTCTTAGAGATTCACATTTCCAAAGCAGCCTTTCATTTGGTCAGCGGTGTAAATTCATTCTTCACCACCGCACATGATGCAGTGGAATTGCATTTGGAAGTAAAGAGACGCTAACAAACAACTGGATATCCTACTTAACTGTCCACTGGACACAGAGCAACATGAGCATCTCATTAGAGTTGTGTTTCTGTTCACTGGGTTTTTATGATTGTTTTTGCTCTGGTTTCAGCTGCTAACTTTGTCTGCAGTTTGACACTGACTGTGCACAAAAGGTGCACTCGGTTTGTCTGAGGTCGGCTCACGGTTTTATAAGAGTGGGCTAATGAATCTATGTGCAGCTATGAAACAGAAATACTGAAAAACCCATACCCTAAAATTGTTAAAAGCTGCAGTTTGTGATGGATGGATGGATGGTTAATATCCCTAAAACATCGCTGAACCCTCTTTTTTAGCATTAGACAACTGAGGAGATGAAAACTCTTGGCATAACATTCAATCATAGTTGATGATACTATTTTTTTTTGGACAGAGATATCTGCTGTTTAATGGGAAATGTTCATACTTTGTAATTCACCTCCTCTCAACTAGAAAATGTACTTTCAGAAACAATGGCTGACACGTGTTCTTTGTTACAGCCTCACTATATTAATATTTTAGTTTATTGTTTATTTAACCACAGGTATCCACAAAGGATATACATATGTATACTGTAGCATTTGGAGAAATCAACCCCTCACGTTCATCTCTATTAATACCCAGAGGTCAGGTCAGCACACAGAAAGGTTGTTCAGTTGCAGCCGAGGGAGGAAATGAGCATTGTGTCACTGAAAACACTTCATAGGTTATCTGCTCGAGCTGTGTATCAGTGTGTTTGTTGGATGGTCAGATAGCTTTGGAAAAAACCCTCCGTCCACATATTTCTGGGGGGGCTCTGTCCGAACTTTTCAGTACTCTTCCGAAACCAAGGAGCTCACACCGACTTCACACCGTGATTGGTCAGCTGTGCGGAGGTGAGAAAGAAGCCAGGGTTTGAACTTCTTTGAGCTTTCTTTATTCATTCTTCACACAACAATTTGTCGCACTTTTGGTGTAAACAACCAAGTGTAAAGCTTTGACTTTCTTCTATGCGAGACAATGTCTTAAAATGCTACTGGGACCTTGAATTTCCCCCTTGGTTATCAATAACGTATCTATCTATCTCTAATCAAGCATTATTATCATATCAACAAAATGACCCTGCTCATATAACGGCTGCTTACCATCAGCAAAAAGACTAATTGTGTTTAGATGTTTTTCACTGTAACACACACACACACACACACACACACACACACACACAACCTGCTCCAGTTTCTTGGCCCATTTAAGCGCTGACGAGGGCATAGCTGTGGTCTGGTGGGACCTCGAGCCCCATGCCAACCGAGCTGCCCATCCCCCCTCACCCCTCCTTCACCCGTCAACACGCCCCACCCCGACCACTCTACTCCTCCTCAGTCCTCCATTAGCTCTCCCCCCTGTTTGTCTCTCCTGAACATCCTCACTCCCACCCATCAAAAACCACACTTCATTCACAGACCCTCATGTGTCTGCCAAGCTTCCGTACGATATCATATGAGCATGTCACTGCATCTGCATCTGTCACTGCTATCTTTGAAGAGAAGCCTTTAACTTGATGATGATTGGTTTTCGTCGTGGAGCATGAAATTCTTCATTTCAAATGAAAAAATCGAAATCACCAAGAGAAATAAGTTGCAACATTGCATACAGATACCGGCTCCTCCCTCTCTCCATCCCTATAACCCTCCATCCCTCCCCTGTCCGGCCCAGCCCTTGTTTCAGGGTCCTAGGCCTCTGCCATGTCTAAATCCTGGCTTTGTGTGCAAGCTGGAGCGCAACAATGACCATGTTAGCTGACACAGTGCTGGCTGCCTGATCTGCGCTGACAGCATCTTCCACCCTACCACCCCACCTCTGCACGGCTCGCTGGATAGAGACACATCTGTAGCTCAACTGTAGGGCTGTGGGCTGGGTACAGGGCTGGATAGTGCTTTACTTAGACCATGGGGGAGTAATGGGTTGGGGGACAGGGGCATTGGTCTGCAGTTGAATGTGGTTTATAAAGCCCCGGGGTCTGGATAAAGGCTTATAGGATCTGCACACCTACGCAGGTGTTTTTTTGATTTTTTTTTTTTTTACATATTTCGGCTAATCAGACCTATGCTCAAGTTGTAGTTTGGTGGATTTATGATGATGGGAATTATGCGAGTACACCAAACTTCATGAACTTATGAGAATGACAAAGTTGGAAGTTGTCCAGATAAAACAAAACTAACAGGAGTGAGGGAGATGTCAGTTAAGTGCAGTTTGTACACACAGTCCAGAGAAGAGGACAGGGGCGTCGGACTGGGGGGAAAACGGGGACTGAGTACCCATGAGGGCACAAAAATATGCTAGAATGAATAGCTGTGGAGGCGGGGAGGGGCCCATAGAAAATGCTTTTCTACAGGGCCCAGAATTTTGTGCTACGCCCCTGGATGAGGAAGAATAAGTGAAAACACCTGTGCAGGTGTACCACACGTGTGCAGCAGCTGCAATGTTCAAACATGCGTGAACTCAATAAGTTAACTTGAAAAGTTGACATCAGTGGTTCATATCGGTGACATCAGATTGCGTGTTTTGTCTGGACAACACATAGAAATGAAATGAGGAGTGAAATCCAGTGTGACCGCATCTTTAGAAAATAATAAACCAGTCAGAATGAATGGAACCATCAGCAGTACACAGCCTTATTGTTTTTATTGATTACTTTTTACAGACTTAAGTGATCAGCTGTCTGTTCTTTCAGCACTTCCCCAGACTTAATCAGAAGTCACTTTAGATTCTTTGTATCATGCTGAATATTTATTATTTTGGTCTGAGGATTGGCTGCCAGCACCACTAACATCTTCTTTAGAGAGTTACACTTTAGTCAGTAATAGTCTTCATAAATATGTAATAGACATTATTTCCTGCTGTTAATCATTCAGGGAATCTTCAGGCAGCTTTGCGTGATACAGTTGTGTTTGGGATTTACTTTACAGTGTCTGTTAAACTTCTTTTATCCAGCTGAATTACTTCCACTGGAGTGAACGCCTCTTCACTTCATTTCACCTCAGTGAGTGTGAAATTGTGTCAGTCTTCCTTTGTTCGTATTAGTTCCACCTTGAATTTCCTCCCCTGGGTGGCAGGTGCTATGAGTTTAGATACAGCATATATAAGTATATAAGTCCTCATGTGGAACAGCATACACCATGCTGAAGTGTCCCCGCGCAAGGTACTTAACCCCACCCAGTGAGACCTCACTGACCTCATTGTAGAGGAAATGAGAATTTAGCTATGAGGTTCAACAATGTGTCATGTAAAGTGGGCTTCACCTGTACAATGTCACTGAAAGAGACACCTACAACTACAACCAGACTCAAAATGACCACAAAGTTTTGCAAAATGTCTACAAAAACAGGCAAAAGAACTACAAAGAGATGCAGAAAAAGTACAGAGTGACCACAAAGCGATGCAAAATGATCACAAAGAAAGACAAATTAACATTTAATTAACAAGTGGCCAGGTCATTTGCAGTTCATTTGTGTCTCTTCCAGTCTGGGTGTCTTGGGAGGTGTGAGGGGCCTTTTATATTTCTCTGCCCAGGGGGGGCTTTGGCTCGCTGTTCGGCACGTCTGAACCATTCCATATTTACCTCAGCTTTGCGGCCAGCTGGTTAATTACAAATCATCCATGAGTACAGGGAGGGAAACAAACAGACATATTCAACAGACGATCCACACAGGAAATGCTGAAATGCAATGCAGAGACAAGCAAAATACACACACACACACAACAAACAGCAGTTGTTTGCCTGAAAGGAAGACACACTTTCTCTAAAATGAGATCCAAGGCCTGCTGTTCCTATTTGAAGTCATTTGCTTTTAAAAATAACTTCCTAATAACATTAGTTGTTGGAAAGTTCATCCAGGCATCTAAAGACCGTTAGGATTTTATTAGAGCACGTCTTCTGGTTTATTTTGGCTCCTAGGTTTGAAGTTAGATCGCTCAGCTGGGACATTGAGATCCAAACAACTTATGAGAAAGAAACCCCATGTGTCTGATGTAGCACAAAGTGTATCACCTAGTTTTTTAATCCATAAAGATCCTTCTTTACCATGAACAGGGTCCATTGCATTTTTTGGAAGCTGTCCCATTGGTCAACTTGCTTATTAAAGTGCTCATTTTCAGGTTCATAATTGTATTTAGAGGTTATATCAGAATAGGGTTACAGGTTTTTGTTGTACTGCACATTGCTGCAGCTCCTCTTTTCACCCTGTGTGTTGAGCTCTCTGTTTTAGCTACAGAGTGAGACATCTCACTTCTGTTCCATCTTTGTTGGGAGTCGCACATGCTCAGTACCTAGGTAAGGACTACTAGCCAGTCAGAAGCAGAGTATGAGGGCGTGCCCTGACAGTACCTAGGTAAGGACTACTAGCCAGTCAGAAGCAGAGTATGAGGGCGTGTCCTGACAGTACCTAGGTGAGGACTACTAGCCAGTCAGAAGCAGAGTATGAGGGCGTGCCATGCTAGCAGCTAGGCGAGCATTATAACGTGTGTTCCTAAGTGACCACGTGTGTCTCTAAAGTAAAGGCTGGACTACAACAGAGCTGTTTGGAGCAGTTTGTGAACAGTGTTTTCTGTTGGAGATGGTAAGTCCCTTTGGGGGGGACTTTGGGCTTTTTCACTTTGTAAACCTGTAACATGCACAAAAAAAGATATATAACACAATACAGGAATGGGGAAAAGCCAAAAAGCATAATATGAGCACTTTAATCAGAACTTAATAGCAGATCAATCACTCTGGCACTCATACATGCTGCCTCAGCAGTGTGCAGTTGGATAGTCGATGAGGAGGCACATTATCCAAAGTAGAAAGACTGACCCTTGAGCTTTTATTTTATAGCCTGTAGTCTACCTTTAAAAATTAAATTGCTGATGTAGCCAGGTCTATTTGTACGTAGATTACTATATCATTTTGAATTCCTCCTGGAAACAGGGAAAGTAGTCCCTGTAGTTAGTTTTGCCTGGTAATTGTGCTGATCTCCTGCAAAAGAAGGAAAAAACTTGGTCTCAGATCATTTAAAATCATTTTTAAGAGCTGCAAAAAGTTTGCATTTTATCACCTTTTCAAGTCACCTATCAGCACAGCTCTATTTTTGTGCCTGAATTGTCAAACTCAACATCTCCTTTTGACACAGATAGTGATGGATTCCATAAAACCATGACAAGTTTGCTGGGTTTTGTGTGGACACATGCTGCAGGCATCTGAGAGACAGAGAGAGAAACAGTCAGTAGTCTCACGACTCAGACAGATAGTCTACTATGTTACAAACTTTGTTATCTTCTTCTCCTCCCTCCTTTACCGTAGTCATGCAGTCCCGCCTCTTGCTGCCCTAATATGGGGGCATCTCTGCCCTCCGGCCAATCAGGCTGCTGGATGCGTCCCTCCTGGAGATGCCGTGGGCCTGGGCCAGGCCTGAGGTTTCAGTGAGGGGAGCAACAGGCTGGCTGGTGACAAGGGGCAAGGGCTTTAGATAGAAAGAGGGGGGAAAGATTAAAAAATACCAATAACAATTAGTTAAGGAGAGCAGCTGAGGACAGACAGGAAGTGAATGTTAGAGAGAGGGAGTCATAGGAACATAGGAAAAGAGAGAGAAGCTGAGATTTGAGCTGCAGGTGGAGGTCCGTCACCTTTGAACCACTGGAAGAGGCACGCTGAGGCTGATAATTAAGGTAGGCTGGATGGGTGTGATTTAATAAAGTGTGCTGATGACATAGCACAGTCTGCTGACACCTGAGGGCTCTGTGTTGTTGCTCTGTGCAGAGAGGGAATCAGGTGCTAGAAGTCACGGTTAAAGGGGACTGATAGCTTGCAGTATAAATCTTCAGCGGCATGCCTTTGTTGCTCTGGGTCTCCACTCTGTGGCTGTATATTTCCGTTTTAAATCAGCCTAGAGAATGTGTTCAATTTTCTGAAATATTGCTTCAACATTTAGCAGCTCAGGAACTGCTGCGAGCTATGCAGAATAGTTTATGTAGCAGCCTGCAGACTCCACATTGCTGACTTGGGAGAGCATAACAATAGCGCGCTGTCTAAATGCAAAGACAGTTTTAGTAGGACAGCTGCCGCTTGTGTTTATTCCAACATGCCAGTTGCTGGTTACAAACACTTGAGCGTTCACTGAGGTGTATGGTAACTATTTGCAGTTTGGCATGTCACTATGACTCCAAGTTTAAAAGAGTGTTTTGTAATGTGACCTGGGTCAAATAACACTTGAAAATTATTCATAGCAATTATTTAAGCCTATAGGTGTGTCAGATGGGTGGGGCATCCAACACTGGGAGCATCACAACAATTAGTACAGCAATTTAACTCTAATTTATCATAATAATAATAATAGGGTGTACCAGTCAAAAATAAGTTTAAATGGCCTCGTGCAGAGCTGCTGGTGGCAGTATGCAGCCATTTCAAATAGCCCCTGTCTGAATGTTACACAGCAGCGACAGCTGCAGTGTGATGGTCATAGGATCTGTTTGCCCCCCAACTACAGATCCACCAGCCTGGTATGTACATTGGCCCAAAGTGGGTACAGAGGCTGCTGTAGCCAAATCACACTCACTCTGTGATGGAGGACCACCAACACATGTGTGGAACCAGATTGCATGCATGCAATGGGTAATTTTTGGGCCACAGAAATTGTAATGTAATGTGCTTACAATATTATTATTACATTACATCAAACATTCTGATTTCAAAAACAATATCAAACTAATCTAAAAGGTAGATTCTACTTTCCAGCAAATATTTTTACAAGGGCGTTGTTAGTTAGGTGTTTTTCCTGCCTTTCGTTATCAAATATATTCCCGTTTAGCTCATTGGAGGAGGACATGTTTGCACTGATTTACTGTTTTCTGCTGCTGGTGATTTATTGCTTTCAACCAATTGTTTGAAAGAGTCCAACTGTATATAAGATAAGACACAGACTGACTTTATATACTTTTATGAAAAATCTGAGCCTAAATTATTCATCAAGTTACATCTTTTGCAATGTGAGCTAAGTGGTAATGGAATTTCCAGTGAACATGACGGCATTAGCACAGACAGTCAACAGGCGTGCACTGAGTTATGTGGTAAACAATTTGAGATTGCAACAAAATGGGATAAATACTGTGAAGCTACTCTGAGGGCCATGAGATTCCTCATCAAATTTGTCCAAAAAGTGTTCTTGCCTAACTCAACATGTACGGCTGAGATAACAACAGTATGTGCCTTCGCTGTGTTGCACCACTTATTCTGTTGCTGTCACGCTAATCATGTTTTGTAATGAATTATAAAAAAGCAGATTGTCAGCCGATAGTGCTGCAATTGTTGCTTAAGATAGTTTGATACATAATTGTTATAATAATTTATTTAACAACTGTAATAATTACAGTTCCCTGATTAACCTCCTTATACAACTATACTGTATGCACTGAAGCTTGGCTGCAGATTTTAGTATTTTGGGAATGTTCTGTCATTGTACGCTCTCAGCGTATTTGATCATGTTTAAGATGGTTGTCCATATGGTAGTTGTTGACGTCTCCCCATCATAATAATGGCAGCTGCCAAGCCCCTCTTTACTGCAGCTTGTTGAAACGGAGGCCAGTAACTGAACTCTCCTCTAATTCTGTCTGTACTGATTGTTACAGGGCTACAGAGTATGATTCTACAAATAAAGTCTTAAGTGTCAAGTGTTGTGTAGTTTTGTTGTCGTGGAGGCTTTACGACAACATAATCGGTTATGCTGAGGTTACATGTTGCTGGAACAAAATAGAAAAGCAGCAGGTATCATTTGTGTGTGTATCCATGAGCCGAGAGTGAATGACATAGAATGAAATGATGGATGATAATGGCAGTTTCCTGGCGACAGACTTTGGGTGGTGGTGGTTGCGTTTGTGGGTGGGGTTAATTTTAGACCAGGAAGTAGGGTCAAGTTCAGGAGGGAGACCTCATGAGGAAACATGGCTTGACGTACGTACAAGGGGGAACTTCCCTCGGAGAGCCGAGAGGATTTTTCAGGAAGGAAGACTGATGTAAACAAATGACTCGAGAGCACAGGTCACGTGTTAATATCTAATACACAATTTAAATATATTTATTCTAAAACTGAGAAATACAGTTTCTCAGTTTTAGTGTGTTGCAAATTTTGAATCACTCAAAAATGACCACACGGTGTCTCTCACCATGTGTCAAGTGTATCTGTCAAGACTATCTCGGTTTCCTGTTTACATAGAGGCATTTCCTCTCCAGACCCCACGCCAGCGGATGTGTCTTGTTTTGTCCATCTGATGTTTCAAAAGGCCAGGAGACGCGCTGGGATCTATCCCACTAATCTCGAACGGTTTGGACATTATGCTGTTTGGTGGATGCTTTTATCTAAAGTGGCTCAAAGCAGCAGCACTTCATACATTTTCAGCCGTGGCAGTGAATTGCATTTGCTGTGTGTATAAAGAGGGGTATGTGTTAAAAAAAACATGTCAACTGCCAATTACATGTACTTTGTGGATTGTGTGGATTGACAAATAAAGCTCTTTAACACCAAACCCTAATAAAACATAATGATAAAGCGATTAAAGGTCACTTATGTTAGATGCAAATAACAGACTGCAGTACACAGCCACAACATTGCCTGTACATTTTGTTTGTGATGATCAGCTTAGAAAATCCCATTTAAAGGGGTTCTCCAGTGATATAGTAGGCCTACTGCACTTCCATTAAAATGTTGGAAGGACAAGAGACAGAATGAGCAGAAATTTAAGCTGCTGAGGCTAAGATATCTTGACTTTTTAGTCTGGGTCAAACTCCAAAAACACTAAATCCTACAATTCTCATAATGCAACCAATAACAAATGCCCACGTCTTTCAAGCTTAGCTTCTAGCGTGTAATGCTAGGGGCTTGGAAGGCTCTCCATTTCCATGTTTTCACAGGCGGAGTTGCATTCCTCATGACAAGTAAACTGACCTTTACCGCATCTGTAAACGTAAACCAGTGGACTGTCTTTCCAGAAACACGTTCTTGTTAGTTTGAATAATACACAGACCTAACTGTAAACAGTCCAATGTGTTAACTACAAAATAATAAATAGTCTCTCATAAAAACTGTTGTCAGAGGTGAAATTCTCATTCAATGTGTGTTGGTGGAGGCAAAACATCAGCGAAGAACAACACAACCTTCTGATTGGCTACTTAATAAAAGTTGATAAGTAGGAAAATATGGTTTTTAAAATTGGGTAAACTGAGTCATTAACTATAATCTGTCTTTGATACTGTCAGTTGGCTCTCCTGCTTACTTTACAATGCCAACATGTGTTTGCTATTTATTTATGTCGGAATCAACCCTCATGTCTGAGTCCTCTAATGTTTCAGCACGATGACATGATGATGATTGGACGATACTTCATTTGTCTCTGAGAAAAACGGAAAAAAAACCAATGAGGTCTCCCACTTGTACTCTATTGCAAGTTTACAAACGCACTAAAAACCTCTTTTTTCTTATCTTAATCTCACAAGACTGCAGAGTACGTGTTATTCTCTCTGTTCATTTCCAGTTTTTGCCTCATTTCCACTGCATGGTTCAGCTCGACTCAACTCTACTTGACTCACTTTTGTTACCACCGGGTACATTTCTAGAGTTTGTTTATTCACTGCAGATAGTAGGTGGGATTCCGAGCTGATCTGTGAAACTGACATTGCATAATCTTCAAAGCGACACAGCTCTCCCTGGATCCTTGCAACGGCAACCAAACAGAGGAATGTCTGCAGCGCGGCAGGTGACCACGGCGAGCTTTTGCGGGTTGCAATTTTTTGTAAATCTCAGTCAAGTGAATACAAACAAAATGCGGTCGCTATTGACGGTAGCTTGGCTATTTAAAAAATAATTGGTTTATGAGGACTTTCTGACCAACCAGTGGTCTGCAGCGTTGTAACTCAAAATTCTAGTTTTTATTAAGCTTGGAACCTCAACGGAGGTAGTACCCACATAAGTTCCAGGTACTATTAACAAGTTTTGTCAATAGTAAACCAAACAAGAGTGAGTCGAGTCAAGCTGTGCCATGCAGTGGAAAATAACTATTTGATGTCCATGTCCTTCCACTTGCAGGCTCCTTTTTGTCACATTTTGCCTTTATTTCACTTTTGGTTTCATTTCTGCCATTTCTTCTTCTTCCCCTTCACCTCTGCTGTTTCTACGCTGTCCCATGAGTTCCTTTCATTTACTAATTCTTACATCATCATATCTGTCCAATCATCTTTGTGCCCATGAACGATTTTTGGATGCTGCTCTTTAAAGATCAATGTGATGCTGTTTAGTTTTTCATACAGACAATAAAAATTGTCATATATTTACAATTGATCTTCCCTTATTGATTGTAGGCTCCATACTGTATGTGTTTGTGGCTCCATTCATGTGAATTCACATACATAGGTTGTCCTCTGGCTACCTACACACAGTACACAAACTGCATGTGAAGATAAATCAATACAATTCTGGGAAAGTGTGGAACAAAAGCTTTACAATAAATTCATTTAAAAAGGAAAAACAGCCATATACTGCTGTTTTATTCATGCATGTGTGGCCTGCCTCAGGATACTCTTCAGTGTTCCCGCTCTCAGAATAAACTAGAGATACTGATTTCTTAATCTCAGTGTGTTTTTTTAGAATTGATGTTATTCGTTGGAGTATTTGCAGTCAGTCTCGTCTCTAGAATAGAAACGGTTTCCCTCCTCCAGTCTTGTGATTGTCCTAAAATTAGATCAAATACATTGTGTGTTATGCACTCAGACTGCCACTGCCACCAATTGTGAAAAAGTGTTGCGGTATTTTCTCTGTGTGTGTACTCATATGTAAGTGCGTGAGGAGAAAACCTATTGTTGTCGATATCTGGCCTCTGCTGATAATACCTGCGGCCACAAATAAATCACAAACTCACATCTTCAGCTGTCTCTCTCGTGCTGCATCGTTGCTGCAGTGTTATGTCAAAGAAATGTTATCAACATTTAAATAGCAGATGGGTGGTTGTTTTCTTTGGGTGGACATCTGATGCCGAGTCCTGCCATTACTGAGCCAACTATAACATCATTAACATGTCCATCTCTAATAGGCTTAGAGCAGCAGGGTCCATTTCACAAGGCTGCTGCTGTAAGTCAGAGCAGGACAACAACAACTATTCAGCTCACATCGCACCATAACAATCCCTGACAGAAGTCTGGAGCGGTCTGCGGGGTCACAGCTATCAGCCAGGCTTTTGGCTGTCCTCACAGAAAAACAACACTTGTTCAGACTCTTAGAATTGAACAAAGGTTAGGATTTCTTGACTAGTGGCTTCTTGCAGTTGTGTGAGTGATAAAGTAGCAGCTTACCGTTGTTATACTGCAACAGTATACAATGCAGATGGATGTCTGTACCAAGAGTGTGACCTTACTGGACAATCCAGACATTGGAAGGGTTTTAAAACCATTGGCATTGGACAGAATAAAACTTTGTTACTAAACGTAATTGGCGGTTTTGGAGAATTGTCCAATATTGACATTCTGGTCCCTCAAAACCAGAGACCTTGCTTCATTTCCTGTTTCCTACCAGCAATATTGGTTTCTCTAACCATGAAGGGGAACTTTCCTGAACCTTAAAGTCCCTCTCCACACAAAAATGTGACCTTCTTATATGTTTATGGCCTGGGCTCCTTGAGATCCCACATACAGTTTATTGCCTACTGATTCCTTGCAACCTATGCCCTCTAATTTGCGGCAGGCAGTTTTCTTGACTTCCTTTCCCGACATTGATATCTCTACAGTGGCTGGATGGATTTTTACCATTCAAACTGCATTTGAAATGTCCATCTCCCTTCGTTTTTTTTCCAATTTGAATTGTGAAGATTGCCCTTTCCAATCTCTTACAACGAGGACCATGGGAACATACGGAGGACCCCGAGCTGGGAGTGTACAGTGGAACAGAAGTGAGATGGCGTGACACAGACTGTCCCTGAACTCACAAACCTCCTGGCAGAGCCTGAGATACACAAGATGTAAACATTTAAACATGAATATATTTTAAAGAAACGTACAGGGGAACAAGAAACGGGAGCAGCTGCGGCTCAGGTGGTAGAGCGGTCGCCTACCAATCGGAAGGTTGGTGGTTCGATCCCTGGCCCTGCAGTCCCATGTCAAAGTTCGATCCCTGGCCCTGCAGTCCCATGTCGAAGTGTCCCTGGGCAAGACTCTGGATCCCGAATTGCTCCTGATGCTGCGTCATCAGGGTGTAAATGTGTGTGTGAATGTTTATCTGATGAGCAGGTGCCACCAGTGTATGAATGTGTGTGAATGGTTCCTGTACTATGTAAAAGCACTTTTAATAGTCATTATGACTAGAAAAGTGCTGTATAAATACAGTCCATTTACAAAATTCACAAATGAGTAAATGCTAATACAGGCGCATGAGTGAGAAGGTGGAGGGCTCAGCGTTGTTGTATCCAGGCCAAAGTTTTACATGGTTGGAGGATGTATGGAGCATGTGTCACTTTAAAATGACGTCCATGCCTGTGCTGTTTTCATATAGATTTGCATTGTCATATGGATTGTTTTGTATTGTTTTGTAAGGCGCTGACATATGAATTATTTTCAATTTGGTATGAGGACTTGCTTTTACAACTCTTACTACTAAAAGGCTTCTTTAGTTCTAACAGTGGAGAACAGAACCAGTGAGGTAACTGCACCCACAAGTGGGGGTACTTAAAGGCAAGGCAATTTTATTTGTATAGCACACTTCAGCAGCAATGCAATTCAAAGTGCTTTACATGAAACATTAAAACACAGTCAAAAATCAATACAAATTGATAACTAATTAAAAGCAGTTAATATATATTAAAAAAAACAATAAATACAAAATTAAAACAATTGAAAGCAGATTAAATGAGTAAATTCATAATGGAGTGCAATGAATTAACAAAAGGCAGCGTGAAAAAGAAAGGTTTTCAGTCTTGATTTAAAAGAGCTGAGAGTAGGTGCCGACCTACAGTTTACCGGAGGTTTGTTCCAGATACGTGGAGCATAGACACTGAACGCTGCTTCCCGCTTGTTTTGTTCTGATTCTGGGGATGGAAAGCAGACCTGTCCCTGATGTTCCTAAAGGCATTGGATGACCGTGATGTTAGGGCAGATAGCATCTAGCTCCAGATGGCTGGACTGGCCCTTCTCACTGTGAGAAAAATGCTGCAGCCATGAAGCTTCTTGGTGTGAATATGTAAATATACTTAATTCCTTGTTCCACACTTTCATAACAAATCTCAGAATGATTGCATGTAAATCTGATATGGTAAAAAAAGGCTAAGCCTTATGCACAAACTCTCTGTGCTGTTAACTTTCAACAGCACAGATCTCTACAATCTCACTAACAAACCCACCTGCATTATTAAATCTACTCACGACAACATAATCCACCTCCGGTTAGATGAACTGCAGAGTGGCTGACAGCGCCAACAAGCTCTTTAGCTTTCTGGTTTGTGCTCTGATCTTCAAATTCAGAGCCCATCGACGAGCAGTCAGGCAGCAAGAACTGACCCTCTTTAGCTGCATAGTAGCTACCATGGGTCATATTAGCATCTTACCCACAACATTATTATGGATTCAACCTTTTTGTACCAACTGGACAGATGATTATTCATTTTAATTTATGAATAGAATCGCTGGGAAATAATGTGGCATTGAATTAGTTTGTCTAGGAGCGTGCAGCATCCCAGACAGGAAGCAACCTTGCTTTCACTTGTTTGTGCTTTTTGGTTTTAGCCTACTGCATATTCTTTATCTTCTTTATCTTTATTCTTTTGATGCTTTGGTGCACGGTGCAATGCACGGATGTGTGAGCATACATATTTTTTATGTTGATGTGTTCCACTGCAATAATATACACATCTTGACACCCTAAGTAAGCAATTGGTACCTTAGTTTTTTGTTTTTCTTTGAGATTAAATCTGCTTTGCACAAGCGTTTGTAAGCTCTCTGGTTGTGATGGTTTCAACAGTTTGGACAAAGATGAGCCCTCTTTGGTTTAGTCGAGCTTGGCACATGGAAGAGGGGCGTGATCAACAGTAGAAATGATCTTACTGGGACTGGGATATATGTATCTGCGCTTTCAAATAAAGTTACAGGACCAGTTCTCAAAGCAAAGATGCTATTCATCGAGGCAAATGCCCACCAAGAGCCAGCTCTGTCCAACATTTCTGCCTGTTAAAAGGACGTTTTTCATTGCCGCCACTGCAATAAGTGCAATTGCTCTTGGGGGAATTGTTGGGTCTCGGTAAATTTGATTTTGAGAGTGTGGTCTGGGCCTAATCCATCTGTAAAGTGTCCTGAGATAACGTCTGTTATGACGTGACACTATAAATAAAATTGAATTGAAAGTGTCTATTAAATCAACTCGTCTCTAAAGAAATTTCAGTTTCCCCGACCTTTAAGGTTTGATAAAACCTGCAGTTTCATCCTCTCTCCATATGTCCCACTCAGTATTACATTAAGACGGGAGGGCTGTTGTATCCCGCACGCACTTAAGATGGAGAGCAGATACAGAATCCCACTATGACATAGTCTACGGATTATATAGTCATACAACATTCACTTTCAACAGCAACCCTGAATCTGTATGGCAGAAGGTTGAGGGTCCATGCTGATTGGGGCATGTGGAGGCCTGCAGATGTGTGAGTGTGATCTATAATAAGACCGGGCTGTGAAGCATTTCAAATCTTCACCACCTCCTCCTCTGCCATCCCTCCATTCCTCTTCTGTGTTCAGGGAGTGCCACCTCCTCCACCTGCTGCTGTCTGTCTGTCTGTCTGTCACACAGAGCTGCAGTGTAAAGCTGCTGTCAGGTGCACAAGTCTAACTGTAGCTGATAATACTTAAACTGAAATATTCAGTTTTTCTCTAGAGGAGTGACCACAGTTTATCAACTCAGAGCTCAGGAAACTTTTCATTTTGATTAACTGAAAACTATACCACTTTGATAACTAAGATTGCTTGACAACAGTGTCATCTTGCACATTACTGTGACTGTTGTGTCTGCTGTAGGTCAATGAAACACAGCAGTGAGGACCACTTATTTGGACTCTGACTGCCACTTTCAGGCCATTAGTACAGCAGTGTAGTGGTCGCACCTGTTGTTGTTGTTGTTGCTGCTGCACCTGATGCAATGCCAGTCACGCAGGTATAAAATAATAGTTAGAAAGCCTGGGTCTCAACACGGTACGCTCAACATCTCTATTTGACAGAGTATGGGACCCAAACTGAATTTGCTAGTCAAACAAAATATCAGAATATCTAAACTATGTAAGATTAAGTGGTTAAAATGAGTTGAATTATCTGCACTATTTAAAAAAAACACCAGAATCTGTTTAAGATTTTCATTAAATAGCCTAGCACAGAGACCATTAAATCATACCATTTTCCATTTGTAGATGTTGGGGTTCTGGATCTGCTCAGTGTCCACAACAGATTGTTAATTGAATAGTCTAACAATGCCATCAAATAAAAAATGTATTATAGTCTGAACACTGGGCCCACTATGTTATATATTATTATATCTCTTTATCGCTGTAGAAGCAGCAGAGTCAGTGATCTACCAGGGCCTCAGGGATGGTTTTGATGTCTCCGTTCTCATCCCTTGAGAGTGTATCACTTTATGTGTAAAGGCTCTATCTCTCCAAAACTTGTCCTATTCCATGACTGGGGCTGATACACTGACCTCTGGGCATTTAGTGAATGTGTGTTATGTGTTCCTGTGACCTGCTGGATACCAGATACCTCCAACCCACCCAAACAGGCACGACATGCACGCTGACACTCTACACGTCCAAACACACACACGCACGCACAAATTCAAACACACATTTAAATGCACACACACACACACACACAGCTAGCTAAGCTACAGCAGTTAAAAAGCTGATCACATGAAGGCAGGACTGTGAGGAAGGTGATAGCTATGGGGCCACAGTTATGGAAAGAAAGCCAAGTGATCCCAAACAAGTTATGATGGACTGATGGTAAACCGACCAGGAGTGGAGCTTCTATACATTCAAAAGACTTTTCAGTTAAATCAGTGACTTCTTTAAATAATGGCTCTGCCCAGCGCTGCTGTTTCCATAGTAGCCGACCAAGTTACTGTGTGGATATACTGTTCTAGTTTTTAATTCTCACATCATAGTTTTTATTCTAAATAGCATTCAAACATTCTACCAGCCAATGTGAATTGCATGAGGGGTTCTTTCATTGGTGCTACAAACACTCGGCTTCATTAGTTCCTGCTGGCATCATTTCTGTTTTTATAGCGTGCATCAGTGGTGACTGATCGATGGATAACAAATGTGTTTAAAAGTCTGAGTGGACAAAGCGTCCGGAAGCAAGCCATGGGATCTGGTCTAAGGTATTTTCCTGGTCTAGTCCGCTTTACTGTATTTGGCTGTACCAATAACATTCCTGCGAGCCCTAAATCAGTGTGAAATTATTATTTTTCTTTATACGACTTTAATACAGTGGTACATTTCAGTGCCATAACAAACCAGAACAAACATCTCATTGTGTGATTGACTAACTGTAAAGCCCCTTTCCAACTGGACACCCACTAACATCTGGCTTTTTTTCTTAAGTGGGAAAGTTTTAAATTTGATAGCCACCAAATTCTTTATGTTTGTTTATTATGACAATGTCACTTCTGTCATGGATGATTTGGAGCAGTTCGAGTAGTACCAATGGTTTCCTAAAAGGGTCTGAGTGGAGCGTTTGGAGAGGCTTGTGTAGCCGGTGCAGAGGCATGATCAAGACTACGGAAAGAATCTCAAAACCGCCGTCTCAAAAGCTTTAGACTGACAGCCATGTCACCGTTTGAACTCCATATGCACGAGCCTGTCATGAACACCCGATGCTACACCTTCTTAAGAATGCTGCTGGAGCTAATTTACTGTTATACGATACAGTCCTGTTTTGATGGCGTTTCAGTGGTGGTGGAACACATCGAGTACATTTTTAATTTAGAAGTAAGAGAAGAAAATTGGACACTGAGAGCCTCAGATACAGTGCATTAGTTCCCAAAGTTTCAGGAATTAGTTAGGGATACAGAATCACAGGCAACACAAGGGCAGACTAAACACATAATGTAGAAATTGTGAAAAATAACCCTTTCCATAAGAAAAAGAGAAAACAAATCAGTAAAGTCATCCGTTTTGTCCTCTTTAACCCATTATTGGATAAAGTTGGAGTAGCACAATCAACGATTCCTTTTTCTATGTACCTCATTTCTGTCCTGTTTAAAGTTTAAAGTAGTTTGAGGTTATTGGACATGTGTTAAATTTAATTGAAAATACATTTAATTGAATCCCTGTTCATGTGCTACATGACAGTCAGTTAAATTCATTCAGCCAATTCAGGAAATGGCTTCTCATTCTTATTTTTAATGCATGACTCTCCTATGCAATATGATGAAAAAGCTTAGAATGAATGCACTTCATTACAGTCTCCTCTTAATTGAACTAGATAAGCTCTGAGTTGCCGCAAAAAACAGAATAACCTGAGTTGTTTTTTCTGTTTCAGACTCTGACAGAGACCAAGAGGACAGCCATGTTTTCAGCCAGACCAGAGATCCAGCCGTAAGTAAACGCAGAACTCCTTCTGCTCGTGCAAATATATAAACCAACCATGCTACTGTCGTTCTTTAGTAAGAGCCGTAACGCCAAAGTGAGTAGGTGATTTTAGGCCTTAAAAAATGGAATAATGACGAGATGATCAAAACAAGGGTGGATTACCGAACGGGGCTACCGGGCCCAGGCCCAAGGGCCCAAGAGCTCAGGGGCCCCTAAGCCAGAGCCTCTGCGTGAAGTCGCTGTTATTAACTTGTTGCAAAGTCAAAGGGCTTAGTCATTCATGTCAATAACAAAGACCCAAAAGTCCTACTGAAAAACTAAAGGAATAGCCTAAATATTCACCTGGAAGATGCAATGTAATGTAATGTAATGTAATGTAATGTAATGTAATGTAATGTAATGCAATGGAAGATAACACAAGAAAGAAATCATGATATATTTTAAGTGAGTGTTTTTCCCCTCAGTTTATCTACAGAAGTGTAGAGGAGCTGAGTACTCTGTGCAATATTGGCCCTTCAACTCTGAGGGAAGAAATCAAAAAAGCAAGTGCCAAACAACAGCATTATAATATTATTAAGCCTATTATCATCATTTCCCCGATGACAACCTGAAACAACGGTCTACATCAGTATTCACTGCTAAGAAGATGTTTTATTTCTGTGTTCTCGATCCCTTTAAAAGCCCCATCTGTCCTCCACACAGCAATAACATGCTGTACTTCAGCTCTGAATACGGTGCAGACGACACGACAGCTCAGTGGAGCGATTCTCATACGACACTGCGGTTTGATGACTGAAATCATTGTCCACAGATGTTACCGTTTGTTTTTCAGCAGACTAATTGACTTTACTGAGGATGTTATCTTGCTCTAATCTAATATGTGTAAAATGATTGCATTATTATACTTTATGTACATTATTTTTGATTGTGTATGTTACCTCATACACAGGGTACTAAAGAATTCTAGCTGTGTGTGTGTGTGTGTGTGTGTGTGTGTGTGTGTGTGTGTGTGTGTGTGTGTGTGTGTGTGTGTGTGTGTGTGTGTGTGTGTGTGTGTGTGTGTGTGTGTGTGTGTGTGTGTGTGTGTGTAAACTATCTTTTTGAAAACATAAAATGAATATTTGTAGCAGTTCTTTTGGGAATCTAGCTCACAGTCTGCACTTGAAATGTGTAGTGGCTAAGTGTCTCAGTGGCCTGACAGGTGAAGTGCTAGGACAGGATGTTTTTACAAGATTAACCATGTGAGAGTTTATGAAGCAAGTAGAGGAAGGAGATACGGGGAGGCTGGGACATGACATGTTTCCTTCAGATAGGAGGTAAGAGGTAAAAGAACCAAAAACCAACGCAGTTTGATTCAGTCCAACAATAACAATCCAGCAGAGAAACTCTGTTGCAGTCAGGGGAATGAAACACGCACATCACAAATAAAATCACAGGATAAAAAGGATAGTAAACGTTCTGGAGGATTCATATTAGTATATAGATGTAGTTTAATAAACAGGTCATCAGGAGAGAAATATAATGTACCCCCTCCAGCTAAAACCTTCTCCATTGAGACAGCCTTATCCCAAATCATGAAGTTACAGAAAGATTAAATAAATTCAGTCATAGAAAAGAAAACAAGGCCATCATATATGTGCATGTGAGGATGATGTGGAGTTTAACTTCCTCAGAGATAAAAAAAAAAAAAAAATCCACGTTGTCATTTTTACTGCCTCTGTGCTCCAAAGTTGGAGTCACAGCCACATCCTTGAGTTAAGTGGATTGGTAGTAGCAATGCATGGTCCGCATACAGAGTACGTCAGAGTACAACAAACCCACAGCTTGTATGCTTGTATTTCCTTTTCAAACTGACTGAGCCTCACACACACACACACACACACACTATTACATATATTCAAACTTGGGAGCCTGGAGCTTCTCAGTACAACCAGTTTTCTTCAGTTCAGTAGTTTCACTGGAGCCGAGTCAGTGGTTGTTAAAATAAATTCGCTTCTCGCTCCCCATGTGCTTTACATTTTCTCCCAGAAGCTGCAGTGCAAAGCTGCTATAATGTTTTTAGTTGAGTTAAAGGGTAAAAGCACACGAAAAAACTGCTGCTGCATGAATAATTCAAAGTGACTTAACACTATCTTCTACTGTGTTGGCAGGTAAAAGACAAGCGGCGGTCGCCCCCCTCTAACAGATCCCCCTCCGCCCCACAACGCAACCCTCACCACAGCGGCTCCACAGACGAACAGGAGAGCCCTGAGAGAGTGGTGAGACACACACACACACACACACACACACACACACACACACACACACACACACACACACACACACACACACACACACACACACACACACACAGGGGAACCCATTTATAAACATGCATCTGCAGGGATGTTAGTATGTGCTGTTCGGAAATATGCTAGTGATGCACCTGAGTCTCAGGATTAAAAGAAACAAAATTAAGTTTTAAGATTTGAGAGAAAACCAATCTTAGTAAAAGCAGTTTTTTACAGTTGTCATGTAAAATAGTAGAATATATCAACTTGATTCAGGGGTGGAGTAGTCTTACATTGCCAGATTTATCTCCACAGCGTTGTGGAGATAGGTCTGGTTACACCACAGATGCATTCTAGGATCTGGGGGGAAGAAAACGCTCTGGGTTGTTAGCATTTTTTTTAAACCAATCACAATCGTCTTGGGCGGTGCTAAGCTCTGGACGCGGCAACGGTGGCTCTGCAAAATAGTCTCAGGAAGAAATTTGTTTTGGTAGAACATTTGCACCCAGCAAAAGAAAACACAACATAAACATAAAATGTTAAATGAAATTAACTGTTCCCTCAATACTGTAACGTGAGCTCTTTAAATTAGCTGGATATTAACTGTTGACCTTTTTATGAGCTACATTGTTATTCGGATATATTTGGACAGGGGAATGCAGCATTGGGACTGACATTGTGTCCCCAGCAGCCACCAGGCACATACAAACTGGATCACAATAGTCCAGGCCCGATCTGCTGAGGTCATTGTCCAGCTCATAAACAAGCTGTTATTTCTCCCAGCTCAGCACAGATGCCTGTCGCGGCCTTTTCACGCCGCAGCAGGTGACCGCCAGCTGCTGGACGCAAAGTCGACAACAAACATCATCTGAATGAAGCAGATCTGAAACCAGCTGCAGGTGTCGGTGTAAACACTCTGACCCACATTCATGGACTGAAAAGTAGCACGTTAGCAAGTTTAGTTCAGAGTTTTTGTCAAACAAAGCTGGTTTCTAACAGAAAGGTCAGTGCAGATAGCAGGCAAACAACAGAAGCTGAGCGTTGAAGGGAAAAGACCAGTAAAACATCTGTGGCAACTATACGTTAATATACACATTTCCTGTTTACATAATACACCCTCATAGTGTAATAATATTGATTACATGGTTGGATGAATGTTATATCTTTTTCTGTTAGTGCCATAATTAAATAGCCTATTGTGGACGTTTCTTTAGATCAAATACATTTGATTTATATTAAATGGTTTTACAAAGATCTCCAAATATTAAGTTTAATGTTACACTATAAGAGCTAAAAAAACAATAACATAAATGTAATTATATGACACTATCACATGTACAGAACAATGGCACCTCCAGCAAAGCCATGATATGCATAAATACAAAATAAAATAAGAATTGCACCTTTGCTATCACCCTCCAAGACCTGCCTCAGTCCTTTCCCCTTCTGGGGTTCACCGCTTATTTTATTTTTAGGTATCTTGCTGTAAATTGACTTTGGAATTAAATTATTAATAAAAAAAAAAATTTTAAACTTGCAAAATCCAGTTCAAAGCGCATTAGAAAATTAAAAGAAAAGAGCAGACCATTTTAACATCAGTTGAAATATTAAAATGCATTTTAATATCAAAACAGTAGGGGAGTAAAATAATAAAAGGTTTAAAACATATTATTATAAACATAACAACTTTCACACATCATCATCATCATCATCATCATCATCATCATCATCATAATCATCATCATCATCATCATCTGAATAATTGTAATCCTCTAAGATTGACCAGTATAGGTTAGATAATAAAGAAATTAGAAGAAATTACAACAGCTTTAACATAGAAGCAATAAACCAAAATAATTACTGGCAATGACATTTAAACAGCTCTTTTTTGGTTGATTCTGTGTTGTTCTTTTGGCCTTATGCCATCCGTCTACCCACATTTAAATACATCTCACTATACTGTCCTTGCAATGAGTTGCTTCTTCAAAGCTCAACAGTTAGCTAACAGTGTAAAGTTCTCCAAAAAAACACAAAGCATAACTTCTCTTGGGGTTCGACGAAGAAACTTTCCTTTCCTTATTGTTTTACACTGTAAACTGTTACATGTTACACAAGATGAAACCAATACAGATAACCAAAGTATAGTGCAAACCCACAACTGATAGCAACAGATAATGCTCAGTCATAACTAAAAGCCATGCTAACTATCAATTTAATGTTTTGACATCAGAAAACTCCAATAAACCAAAGACATGCCAAGTACATTTTTTTGTCGTTTTTTGTGGGCAGCGGTGGCCTAAAGGTTAGAGACGCTAGCTTGTGACCGTCGGTTCAATCCCCAGACCGACAGGGGGAAAATTGGGGCAAAAGTTGTCCCTCCCTCATTACCACCACTGAGGTGGTAACTGTGTGCAACTGTGTGATCAGTGTGTTCCTGCAAAAGAGAGGCTGCCTCTCAGTGAACCTTCCCTGAATAAATAAAGGTTAAATATAATAATAATATAAATGATATATATATATATATATATATATAGTGTCCAAGAAGAAATGCAGCAGTGGCTCTGCAGAACACTCAATTGACTTCTGATGAAAATTTACAACTGAAAGTGAAATGTAAACTAAAGCTACTGCTGTTGGTTAGCCTAGAGGGGGCTCTGCTGCACACACAATTATGTTGAAGAACATAACATACACTAATTTATAACATAAACTAATTTACTTCAGAGAGGTCAGAACTCTCAGCCTGTGTTGTCTGTGTTGTCTGCAGGTGCAGAAGGAGAAGCTTCATGCAGAGCTGAAGCAGGTGTTGAGTCAGAAGAGAAGTCACCTGAGAGAGTCGACCTGCCAGCTGGCCCAACCAGAGATGGACTCACAGACGCCCACAGACGAACAGACAGTAAGCAGCCGTCTGATAAACGCTGTTAATGTAAAGGCTGAAATATTGATTACTTTTGTTTGTGTCAGTGGTTGGTCAGCAACTGGAGAGCAGCTTTCCCTCTGTTTTAACTACCATCACTAATGTTTAAGGAGATGAAAGCACACAAAGTCCTTTTTTTTTCCCTTTATGAGCCAAGTTATTTCCTTTGGTCATTCTCTGGAAAAGATGATATAATCCAAGAACAGAGTGACCTTTCCTCTGTGACAGCTTAATGGATAAAATGGATTCAGAAGTAAAGTGTGAGGTGACAAATAACTGTACAGTAAATTATGCACTCACTCAAGCATTTAAGAAACGTCCTTAAATCTGCATGATGCAACGTTGCACAAGTTTGGCCCCAAAATGGTGTTGACACTTCAGCAGCCACAGTGGTATTTTACTCCCATGTTTTAATTAAATATATCTCTTCCAATTTAAACAAATGAATCCAAAGTGGATCTTGGATCAGACATTCTTAAACTTTAGATTGTTTAGACTTTATACATTAAAAAACATATTCTGCTACTGTGAACTGCCGCCCGAGTTGTCTAATCACTTTAGTCCTTGGTTAATAAAACCATTAAATTAAACACATAATACATTTTGTTCAAGTTATCTTGGTCAGTTGATAACATGTCACTTTGCCGTAACGTGGAAAATCAGGGGTTTTATCTTCAAATATGAATCTATAGTATTACTGCAGTCTGAGATATATGTATAAGATTAATAATGAGAGACCAAAACAAAATGGAGATGAAATGTTTGTCTTTGGCCTAATTTTGTTAAAGGTGTGTGTGTGTGTGTGTGTGTGTGTGTGTGTGTGTGTGTGTGTGTGTGTGTGTGTGTGTGTGTGTGTGTGTGTGTGTGTGTGTGTGTGTGTGTGTGTGTGTGTGTGTGTGTGTGTTAGTGTGCAGAGGACGCCTCCCAGTCCGTGGAAATCGTGGTGGAGGCGGAGGCTGGAGCCAGCGGCTACAGTGTGACTGGTGGAGGACAGCGAGGGATCTTTGTTAAAGATGTCCTCAGAGACTCACCAGCCGAAAAACATCTCAGTCTACAGGAAGGTACCTGCAGTCACAACTGATTTATTTAGGGATCACTTATGGTAAACATACTATGCTTTCAAATAAAAACACTGCAAACTCTGAGCCATGGTGATTTGTTGTCATTTGCAGTAATTGCACAATAAGGTCTTGTGAATAATTCCTATTATGCAGTGTTGCAGTTCCTCACTGTGACCACCAGGCGGTGGTGAACATTGGTACTGAGCAGAGCCGTATAAGGCTCTGATACTGAGCAGACAGACGGCAGGAAGTCAGTGTGCAAGTCACTTTTTTATAGATTATAATGAAGACAGAGCGGAATAGAAAAGAAAATATTTTTTGTGAACACAATGGGCAACATTTCAATTACAGATGGTGGTCATCCTCAGGTAGCTACAAGTGAACACACCTGTATTTAATTGATCATGATTAAATGTTACACCATTTTCTCCTAATTAGCTTTTAACGTATATTGCCTTATTCTTATTTACATAAGACTTGTAACACTTATGCCATACTCATATAATATTTCTTAAAGACTATACGAGCTATGACAACACCGTGCGTGTCAATCCGCAAAGTAACCAGTAACTAAAGTTACTAAACAAATGTAGTGGAGTAAAAAGTACAATATTTGCCTCTAAAATGTAATGGAGTAGAAGCATAAAGTAGGGAAAAAATAAGAAATACTCAAGTGCAGTACAAGTACTTCAACATTTTACTTAAGTACAGTAAATGCATTTAGTTACTTTCCACCACTGGTACTTGTTATTATAACTTGCTGTACTTCAGTACAGTTTTTGGCTATAGTCTTCTCACCACTGGATGCAGGACACTACTGCACTTCTTTAAAGCTTTAGTGCTACAAAGCTAATTAAGACAGTATGGCTATGTTCAGAAGATTGTGGCATCTGGTGACTTTCCCGTGCAGAGCTCGATAATTACCTCTTCTGAAGAGTTCATCATGTTGTTTTAATCCTCCGTGTCCTCCTTGGCTACTAGCAACCGCGTGGAGAATGGGTGGGGGCGCGTGCGCGATCACGTAAGGCTTGTATCATGTGGACGCACCGACCGTTTTGTTGTCATTACTTAGAATTCCTTATGGGGGCGACAGAAAGTACGCACTATAGCTTTAAGAAAAGTAGATGATACCATATATACATCAGATTGAGTTAAGAATTTAGATTTTTGATCCCAACACCAAGATTCATTAGTTACTTTGACAGGTTTTTAACACTGGACACCCTAATTCATTTTGTACTCTGTGTGAAGGTGACCAGCTTCTGAGTGCCAAGGTCTACTTCGACAACGTGAAGTATGAAGACGCACTGAAGATCCTTCAGTGTGCCGAGCCATACAAGGTCAGCTTCCAGCTGAAGAGGAGCATCCCCGGAGTCGAGGTCTGCGTGCGGCCTCGACTTCCCAGTGTGGAGGTCAAAGGTCCCAAAGCCAAGACTGCCAAAATGGTAATCAATTATACTCTGTTTTTTTATGTGGTATGCAGTCCCTCAACTAAATTGTGTCATTTTAAATAAAGTAGCATTTTCATTTAGTTATAATACTTTGGTAAATCACAATCAGAAATATTTTATTGATCCCCGGGGAGAAATTGGGTTACATTACAGTTACCACCAATATAGAATAGAATATATATATATATATATATATATATATATATATATATATATATATATATATATATATATATAATATAGAAATAAGTATGTTATAAGTATATAAGTATACTTCAATATTTTAAAAAAATATCTAGAACAAATGTAATAAGAAATAAGTAAGTATATATAAATGTATACTACAATATATAACAACAGTGTAAATAATAAAAATGCAGAAAATGGGATCTATGATTCAGGGTGTTAAAATGCAAGAATAGTAAAAATAAATAAGAATATTAGTTGAATTGCCAGAGTAAATGTCTCATGAAAAGCCCACATTCTTCAATGGGGTTTAATTGTGACTTTAAAATTAAATAAGTAACTTAAATTATTCCATTGCTTATAAATAATATAAACTTTTAGTCCAATCTTTTAGAGACTCAAATTATATTTAAAACATATCCGTAGTTTCCAAACACTTCCGGTTGTTAAATTGATCAACCTGCATAAAGACAGCAACAGACCCTGCTCAATTTATCGACTGAATCTTTGTCATTCATGTGTGTTTCAGAGTGTGAAGGGCAGCAAGGCCTTCAAGGCCAAGAAGAAGAGAGGTGGTCGTTTTGGTCTGAAGAGGCTAAAGGAGAAACACAGAGAGGAGCTGGTGATCGAGGGAACGCCGCCCAGGCTGGAGATGAGTGACGTAGACGTGGAGTTTTCTCTCCCCAAATTCAAACAGAGGAGGAGCATTAAGATCGAAGCAGAAGGAGCAGGAGGAGCAGCAGCCGTGGGGAAGGCAAAGAGGAGGATCAGGTTGGCCTTGTTTGTGTCCTTTCTGTGTTTGCTTTTCATGTTGAAATGGTCACAATTAGCTGCTGTGCTGTCTAAACATGGAACATTATGATGGGAAAATAATAGTGCAATACAATACTTACTGACTGTATTTCAAAGAAATCTTATGATCTGAAAAGTATTTTTTATAAGGCATTCTTTACATGGTATTTTGGAATATTTGCTGTCTTTTTTGGCTATATTACAATGTTTTTTTCTTCTGTTCTTCCTTTCGTCAAAATGGTTATCTCAGGTTTCCCCACATGAAAACAAAGGGTTACAATGGAGAAGACGCAGGAGGAAAAGTGGAAACAGGACGGCTCGAGGGACAGGTGAATATCTCTTCACCTGAGATACCTGGAGCTAAAGTGAAAACCAAAGGAAAAGGACACAAGTTTGGAATCACCTTTCCTAGGACCAAACACACAAAGTCAGGCTCAGCATCGGAAACTGGATCTGTGGAGCTGAAGCCTCCGAGTGTGACCATCCAGCAACCATCAGTAGAGTTCAGTTTGTCTGGTGATAAAAAAGTAGACGTGGAGAAGGGAGGAGTTAAGCTTAACATGCCTGATGTGGAGTTTGCACTCCCTTCAGGAAAAGCTGAGGCATCTTTGCCCACTGTGAAGGGAAAAGCAGAAATCAAAGTCCCTAAAATCGACATCAAAGGAGGAGTTGATGCAGGGGCAGCTGTTGAAAGAGTTGATGTAGACATAGGCAAAGGAGATGCAAAGCTAAGAATGCCGAAGTTGAAACTTCCCAAAGTTAGACTCTCACGTCATTCGGATGAGATAGATGGGGACATTAAGGTGAAAGCCAAAGGGATGAAGGTGCCTCACGCTAACATAATACTTCCAAAGGTAGAAATTAAAGGAGGTGGTGAGATTAATCTCCCTGAGGCACATATCACCAAAGCAGAGATGGAAGTTGATCTCTCAGGAAAAGCTGAATCTATTAAATTGCCTTCTGTTGATATTTCTTTACCAAAAGTGAAGGGAAAGTCTGACATGGACGTCTCACTCCCAGAGTACGAAGGAGCTGGGAAGACGGCAATCAAAATGCCTGCCATTGACATCTCTGTGCCTGATGTTGATTTTGAATTGGACACCAGACACAGAATTCCTGATGAGGTGGAGGGCACTTTTAAAGGGCCCAAAATCTCCATGCCAAAAGTTGATATGTCGTTGCCAAAGATGGGATCCTCCAATGTGGATATTGAAGGTTTAGAAGGTGGAGGGAAATTCAGTCTACCTTCTGTTGACATCTCTCCACCAAAGGTGAAAACACATGGTGGAGATGTGGATATGGACTATTATGTTGGTGGAGATGGGAAGTTCAAAATGCCTGAGTTTGACATATCCCTCCCAAAATGTAAGTCCCCAGAAGGAGAAGTAAATATCAAAGGCGAAGGCTTCAAGTTACCCAAAGTAGACCTGACGCTTCCCAAGGGCAAAGCAGGAATGACTGATATGACTGATATTGAAGGAGGAGGAAAATTTCAGTTACCATCGTTTGACATCTCTCTCCCTAAAATGAAGACAGGTGAGGTGGCGGTCGACATTGAAGGCCCTGAAGTGAAAGGTGGTAAATTTGAAATGCCGACACTTGATATTTCTCTGCCCAAAGGCAAAATGGAAGGAGACATTGAAGTAGAAGGACATGCTGGGAAGGGAGGAAAATTCAAAATGCCTACCTTTGATGTGTCTCTACCAAAGCCAAAACAACCAGAGGGTCACGTGAACATTGAGACACCCAAACTTGAGGGTGGGGGTAAGATCAAGATGCCCTCTCTTGATATATCAATGCCAAAAGGAAAGTTGGAGGGTGACATTGAAATAGAGGGTCCATCTGCAAAAGGAGGAAGGTTCAAAATGCCCTCACTTGACGTCAGACTCCCTAAGATCGGGACAACTGGGGCTGAAGTTGACTTACAAGGACCTGAGATTAAAGGAGGGAAAATGGAGATGCCATCAATAGATATTTCTCTACCAAAAGGTAAATCCAAGGGTGAGGTAGACATCGAGGGAAAGGGAGGCAAGTTCAAAATGCCTTCATATAATATAAATCTTCCAAAAATGAAGTTGTCTGAGGGAGAAGTTGTTTTGGAGGGACCTGAAATCAAAGGTGGAAAGATTGAGATGCCCACTGTCGATATCTCTGTTCCCCAAGGAAACGTAGAGGGAGATTTGGACATTGGTGGCAGTAAAATAAAAGGAGGCAAATTCAACATGCCCTCTTTAGACATTTCTCTCCCGAAAATGAAGCTACCTGAGGGAGACGTGAAGCTAGAATGTCCTGAACTTCCAAATGTTGACTTTTCACTCCCCAAGGCAAACGTGGAGATCAAATCACAGGGAGGTGACATCGATATTGAATCTCCTGAGTTTAAGGCAGATTTAGACCTAAAGGGAGGTGAGATCAAAGGAGGGAAAATAAACATGCCTACAGTTGATATCACTCTTCCAAAAGGAAAAGCAGAGGGTAAGATGAATATTAAAGGACCTGCAGGGAAAGGAGGCAAGTTTAAGATGCCTACATTTGATGTATCGATACCAAAGATGAAGATGCCTGAGGGAAACATTGGCCTTGAGGGACCCTCGGTTGATATCTCTATTCCAAAGGGAAAAGTAGAGGGTGACATAGAAACCAAAGGTAAAGGAGGACATTTTCATATTCCCTCAATTGATGTTTCTCTCCCTAAAATAAAATCAAAGCGAGGTGACATCAACTTCGAGGGACCAGAAATTAAAGGTGGGGGAATTAAAATGCCAACAATTGACATTTCAACCCCTAAAGGATCGTTAGATGGTGATATCACTGTCGAGGGTGAAGGAAAAGAAGGCAAATTCAGCCTGCCGTCATTAGACATCGCCCTCCCTGCAGTAAAATTCCCTGAAGGAGATGTGAATTTTCAAGGGCCGAAAGTTAAAGGTTGGAAATATGAAATGCCAAAAGTCGACCTCTCGCTTCCTAAAGGAAAAGCACAGGGAGACATTGATATTGACATTCGCTCTGGAAAAGATGGGAATATTGAAATACCATCCTATCATACTGGACTTCCTAAAGGAAAATTCAAAGGTCCTGAGCTTAAGGGAGGACAAATCAACATGCCAGACGTTGACCTGTCACTCCCCAAAGGAAAGGCTGACCTCAGTATTGAGGGCCCTGAGGAAAAAGGAGGAAAATTCAAAATGCCAAAATTTGACGTTTCACTTCCAAAGATTAACCTGCCAGAGGGCAATGTCGAACTGGAAGGACCAGAGATAAAAGGAAAAATGGAAATGCCAACTGTTGATATTTCACTTCCAAAAGGAAAACTAGCAGGAGATGTTGACATTGAAGGGCACGGCGGTAAAGGAGGCAAGTTTCACATGCCTTCACTTGATATCTCTCTTCCTAAAATCAAAGCAAAGGGAGATGAAGTCAAAGGTGATATGTCACTCCCTAAAATTAAGTCTCCAGAGGTAGATATCAGCCTTGAAGGTCACGATGTTAAAGGAGGAAAGTTTAACTTGCCAACTATTGCTATTTCACTCCCCAAAGGAAAAGCTGATAGTGAACTTGATGTTGAGGGTCCTGAGGTGAAGGGGGGTAAATTTAACATGCCAAAATATGAAGTTTCTTTACCAAAGGTTCGTCTCCCAGAGGGTGATGTCAAAATAAAAAGCCCAGAAATCAAGGGAGGGAAGATTGAAATGCCAGACATCAATATGTCACTCCCCAAAGGAAAAGCTGGAGGGGAAATTGAAATTGAAGGACATGCTGGCAAAGGAGGCAAGTTCCATATGCCCTCTGTTGATATTTCTCTTCCTAAAATGAAAGCTAAGGGACCAGAGATAAATATTGTAGGCCCTAAAGTTAAAGGTGGACAGCTAAACATGCCATCACTTGATGTTTCTCTGCCCAAAGTAAAATCTCCCAATGTAGATACCAGCCTTGAGGGTCCAGATGTCAAAGGAGGAAAGGTCAACCTCCCAAGTGTTGACATTTCACTTCCCAAAGGAAAAGTTGAGGGTGACATAAATGTTGAAGGCCTTGAGGTGAAAGGAGGGAAATTCAAAATGCCAAAATTTGATGTATCTCTGCCAACGGTGAGTCTGCCAAAGGTCGATGCCAATGTGGAAGGACCAGATATGAAAGGACGAAATGAAACGCCAACTCTTAATATTTCACTTCCAAAAGGAAAAGCAGATGTGGATATTGACATTGATGGGCACAGTGCTAAAGGAGGCAAGTTTCACATGCCCTCACTTGATATATCTCTTCCTAAAATGAAAGCAAAGGGAGTTGATGTTTATATGGAAGGACCTGAACTTAAAGGTAACATTTCACTCCCCAAAGGAAAAGCTGAGGGTGACCTTGATATTGAAGGTCCTGAAGTGAAGGGGGGTATATTTAAAATGCCAAATTTTGATATCTCATTGCCAAAAGTGAATCTCCAAGAGGGTTATGTCAAAATAAAAGGCCCAGACATCAAGGGAGGGAAGATTGAAATGCCAGACATTGACCTGTCACTACCCAAAGGAAATGCAAAAGGAGAAATGGACATTGAAGGACATGCTGGAAAAGGAGGCAAGTTCCATATGCCCTCTGTTGATATTTCTCTTCCTAAATTGAAAGCAAAGGGAGTTGATGTCAATATTGAAGGTCCTGAACTTAAGGGAGGAAAAATCAACATGCCAGACATTGACCTGTCACTCCCCAAAGGAAATGCTGATCTCAGTATTGCGGGTCCTGAGGTAAAAGGAGGCAAATTCAAAATGCCCAAATTTGATGTTTCACTTCCAAAGATGAACCTGCTAGAAGGCAATGTCACCGTGGAAGGACCAGAGATGAAGGGCAGAGAGATCGCAATGCCAGCTGTTGACATTTCAGTTCCAGTGGAAAAAGTGGAGGGAGATATCAATATTGAAGGACCATCTGGAAAGGGAAAGATTGAAGTGGCAAAGGTTGACCTATCTGGTAAAAAAGGTGGTGGGCTCCACATGCCAACTCTTGACATAAATCTCCCCAAATTTGATCTTGACCTCAGCCTTCCCTCTGGTCTGAAAGACCAAAGCCTCAAAGTGGACACCAGTGGTCCTGAAGCATCAGGAGATTTGAAGATGTCTGGTCTCAAACGAGATATTAAAGTAAAGGGTGTGGACATTGAGACAGGTGGTACAGAAGGCCCAGGTGCATCCTTCAAACTTCCCAATGTCAAATTACCAACAGTTGACATCTCAGCTCCAAGGGTGGATCTAGACTTTGGCCTCACCGAACCTAAAGGTGATGATGTGGAAGTGGAGCTTCTGAAAGCAGAGGGAGGCAGGCCTTCTTCAGGGGGAAGCTTTGATCTACCTAATGTCTCCCTTAAAGTCCCCAGTTTTTCTCTTCCCAGGTTTGGTGGAAAGTCCAAGAGTGGTGATTTGGTGATATCTGGCCCCAAGGGGGATGTTTCCCTTAGCACACCACATGTGGAAGGAGAGATTAGGGCACCATCAGTGGAGTTTGATGGGGATGGAAAGGTCAAGGTGAAAAAACCTAAAATCAAAATGCCCTCATTTGGTATATCCAAAAAGCATGCAGATGTATCCGCGTCTTGTCCTGATGTGGATGTTAAAGTAAAGAAAGGGAAAATTGGCATATCTAAACCAGAAGTCAATGTTGGGAGCCCAGATGATAAATCAAAATACAAAGTGAAATTCCCCAAGTTTAAAATATCATCACCAAAAGGTCAACTCTCTGAGGGAGAGGTTGATGCGAAACTAGAGGGAAATGTGGAAGGAAAAGGTGGCTTCCATGCACCTGACGTCACTATCAAACTACCAAAGTTCTCCATGCTGGGATTTGGCTCTAAAGAAAAAGATTTAGGTAAGCCAAGTGGTTACCTTGAGTCTAAGGCCAAAGTTAAGATGCCCTCTGTGGAACTGTCGCTACCAGCAGCTAAAACACCAGATAATGAGGTTCTCCTCCCCAAAGCAGAGGTTGATGTCTCAGAGGCTGATATCAGAGGTTATGAGGGAAACCTCAAAATTCCCAAAATGCCAACGATTGATGTTTCCATTCCCAAAATAGACCTAGATGTGTCCCTGCCAAAAGTAAAGCATGATGCAAAAGTTGATGAACAAGGAGGAAATTTCAAGATGCCAGACATCAACATGCCTAACATTGACTTCTCCCTTCCTAAAGGTAAACCAGGTGACACTGAAGGAGGTCACATTGGAGTAGATGCAGAGGGAGGAAAATTTAAAATGCCCAACATGGACATCTCTCTGCCCAAAGGAAAAATTGAAGGTCCAGATGTTGAAATGAAGGGAGGTACCGGAGGGAAGTTCAAAATGCCTCACATGAAAATGCCAGATGTTGACATCTCTCTACCTAAAGGAAAGATTGAGGGTCCAGAGATGGACATCAAAGGAGAAGGTGGAAAATTCAAGATGCCACATCTCAGCATGCCCTCTGTTGATATTTCACTGCCAAAAGGAAAGATTGAGGGTCCAGACATTGAAATGGAGGGAGGTACAGGAGGAAAGTTCAAAATGCCTCACATGAAAATGCCCAACATTGACATCTCTCTACCTAAAGGAAAGATTGAAGGTCCAGATGTTGACATCTCTCTACCTAAAGGAAAGATTGAAGGTCCAGATGTTGACATCTCTCTACCTAAAGGAAAGATTGAAGGTCCAGAGATGGAGATCAAAGAAAAAGGTGGAAAATTCAAGATGCCACATCTCAGCATGCCCTCTGTTGATATCTCACTTCCAAAAGGAAAGATTGAAGGTCCAGATGTTGAAATGGAGGGAGGTACCGGAGGAAAGTTCAAAATGCCTCATGTGAAAATGCCAGATGTTGACATCTCTCTACCTAAAGGAAAGATTGAAGGTCCAGATGTTGAAATAGAGGGAGGTACAGGAGGAAAGTTCAAAATGCCTCACATGAAAATGCCCAACATTGACATCTCTCTACCTAAAGGAAAGATTGAAGGTCCAGATGTTGAAATGGAGGGAGGTACCGGAGGAAAGTTCAAAATGCCTCACATGAAAATGCCAGATGTTGACATCTCTCTACCTAAAGGAAAGATTGAAGGTCCAGATGTTGAAATAGAGGGAGGTACTGGAGGAAAGTTCAAAATGCCTCACATGAAAATGCCCAACATCGACATCTCTCTACCTAAAGGAAAGATTGAAGGTCCAGATGTTGAAATGGAGGGAGGTACCGGAGGAAAGTTCAAAATGCCTCACGTGAAAATGCCAGATGTTGACATCTCTCTACCTACAGGAAAGATTGAAGGTCCAGATGTTGAAATAGAGGGAGGTTCAGGAGGAAAGTTCAAAATGCCTCACATGAAAATGCCCAACATTGACATCTCTCTACCTAAAGGAAAGATTGAAGGTCCAGATGTTGACATCTCTCTACCTAAAGGAAAGATTGAAGGTCCAGAGATGGAGATCAAAGGAAAAGGTGGAAAATTCAAGATGCCACATCTCAGCATGCCCTCTGTTGATATCTCACTGCCAAAAGGAAAGATTGAGGGTCCAGATGTTGAAATGGAGGGAGGTACCGGAGGAAAGTTCAAAGTGCCTCGCATGAAAATGCCCAACATCGACATCTCTCTACCTAAAGGAAAGATTGAAGGTCCAGATGTTGAAATGGAGGGAGGTACCGGAGGAAAGTTCAAAATGCCTCACATGAAAATGCCAGATGTTGACATCTCTCTACCTAAAGGAAAGATTGAAGGTCCAGATGTTGAAATAGAGGGAGGTTCTGGAGGAAAGTTCAAAATGCCTCACATGAAAATGCCCAACATTGACATCTCTCTACCTAAAGGAAAGATTGAAGGTCCAGATGTTGAAATGGAGGGAGGTACCGGAGGAAAGTTCAAAATGCCTCACGTGAAAATGCCAGATGTTGACATCTCTCTACCTAAAGGAAAGATTGAAGGTCCAGATGTTGAAATAGAGGGAGGTACAGGAGGAAAGTTCAAAATGCCTCACATGAAAATGCCCAACATTGACATCTCTCTACCTAAAGGAAAGATTGAAGGTCCAGATGTTGACATCTCTCTACCTAAAGGAAAGATTGAAGGTCCAGAGATGGAGATCAAAGGAAAAGGTGGAAAATTCAAGATGCCACATCTCAGCATGCCCTCTGTTGATATCTCACTTCCAAAAGGAAAGATTGAGGGTCCAGATGTTGAAATGGAGGGAGGTACAGGAGGAAAGTTCAAAATGCCTCACATGAAAATGCCCAACATCGACATCTCTCTACCTAAAGGAAAGATTGAAGGTCCAGATGTTGACATCTCTCTACCTAAAGGAAAGATCGAAGGTCCAGATGTTGACATCTCTCTACCTAAAGGAAAGATTGAAGGTCCAGAGATGGAGATCAAAGGAAAAGGTGGAAAATTCAAGATGCCACATCTCAGCATGCCCTCTGTTGATATCTCACTGCCAAAAGGAAAGATTGAGGGTCCAGATGTTGAAATGGAGGGAGGTACAGGAGGAAAGTTCAAAGTGCCTCGCATGAAAATGCCCAACATCGACATCTCTCTACCTAAAGGAAAGATTGAAGGTCCAGATGTTGAAATGGAGGGAGGTACCGGAGGAAAGTTCAAAATGCCTCACATGAAAATGCCAGATGTTGACATCTCTCTACCTAAAGGAAAGATTGAAGGTCCAGATGTTGAAATAGAGGGAGGTTCTGGAGGAAAGTTCAAAATGCCTCACATGAAAATGCCCAACATTGACATCTCTCTACCTAAAGGAAAGATTGAAGGTCCAGATGTTGAAATGGAGGGAGGTACCGGAGGAAAGTTCAAAATGCCTCACGTGAAAATGCCAGATGTTGACATCTCTCTACCTAAAGGAAAGATTGAAGGTCCAGATGTTGAAATAGAGGGAGGTACAGGAGGAAAGTTCAAAATGCCTCACATGAAAATGCCCAACATTGACATCTCTCTACCTAAAGGAAAGATTGAAGGTCCAGATGTTGACATCTCTCTACCTAAAGGAAAGATTGAAGGTCCAGAGATGGAGATCAAAGGAAAAGGTGGAAAATTCAAGATGCCACATCTCAGCATGCCCTCTGTTGATATCTCACTTCCAAAAGGAAAGATTGAGGGTCCAGATGTTGAAATGGAGGGAGGTACAGGAGGAAAGTTCAAAATGCCTCACATGAAAATGCCCAACATCGACATCTCTCTACCTAAAGGAAAGATCGAAGGTCCAGATGTTGACATCTCTCTACCTAAAGGAAAGATTGAAGGTCCAGACGTTGAAATAGAGGGAGGTACAGGAGGAAAGTTCAAAATGCCTCACATGAAAATGCCCAACATTGACATCTCTCTACCTAAAGGAAAGATTGAAGGTCCAGATGTTGACATCTCTCTACCTAAAGGAAAGATTGAAGGTCCAGAGATGGAGGTCAAAGGAAAAGGTGGAAAATTCAAGATGCCACATCTCAGCATGCCCTCTGTTGATATCTCACTGCCAAAAGGAAAGATTGAGGGTCCAGATGTTGAAATGGAGGGAGGTACAGGAGGAAAGTTCAAAGTGCCTCGCATGAAAATGCCAGATGTTGACATCTCTCTACCTAAAGGAAAGATTGAGGGCCCAGACATTGAAATGGAGGGAGGTACTGGAGGAAAGTTCAAAATGCCTCACATGAAAATGCCCAACATTGACATCTCTCTACCTAAAGGAAAGATTGAAGGTCCAGATGTTGAAATGGAGGGAGGTACCGGAGGAAAGTTCAAAATGCCTCACGTGAAAATGCCAGATGTTGACATCTCTCTACCTAAAGGAAAGATTGAAGGTCCAGATGTTGAAATAGAGGGAGGTACAGGAGGAAAGTTCAAAATGCCTCACATGAAAATGCCCAACATTGACATCTCTCTACCTAAAGGAAAGATTGAAGGTCCAGATGTTGACATCTCTCTACCTAAAGGAAAGATTGAAGGTCCAGAGATGGAGATCAAAGGAAAAGGTGGAAAATTCAAGATGCCACATCTCAGCATGCCCTCTGTTGATATCTCACTTCCAAAAGGAAAGATTGAGGGTCCAGATGTTGAAATGGAGGGAGGTACAGGAGGAAAGTTCAAAATGCCTCACATGAAAATGCCCAACATTGACATCTCTCTACCTAAAGGAAAGATTGAAGGTCGAGATGTTGACATCTCTCTACCTAAAGGAAAGATTGAAGGTCCAGATGTTGAAATGGAGGGAGGTACAGGAGGAAAGTTCAAAATGCCTCACATGAAAATGCCAGATGTTGACATCTCTCTACCTAAAGGAAAGATTGAGGGCCCAGACATTGAAATGGAGGGAGGTACTGGAGGAAAGTTCAAAATGCCTCACATGAAAATGCCCAACATCGACATCTCTCTACCTAAAGGAAAGATTGAAGGTCCAGATGTTGAAATGGAGGGAGGTACTGGAGGAAAGTTCAAAATGCCTCACATGAAAATGCCAGATGTTGACATCTCTCTACCTAAAGGAAAGATTGAAGGTCCAGATGTTGAAATAGAGGGAGGTACTGGAGGAAAGTTCAAAATGCCTCACATGAAAATGCCCAACATTGACATCTCTCTACCTAAAGGAAAGATTGAAGGTCCAGATGTTGACATCTCTCTACCTAAAGGAAAGATTGAAGGTCCAGAGATGGAGATCAAAGGAAAAGGTGGAAAATTCAAGATGCCACATCTTAGCATGCCCTCTGTTGATATCTCACTTCCAAAAGGAAAGATTGAAGGTCCAGATGTTGAAATAGAGGGAGGTACAGGAGGAAAGTTCAAAATGCCTCACATGAAAATGCCAGATGTTGACATCTCTCTACCTAAAGGAAAGATTGAAGGTCCAGATGTTGAAATAGAGGGAGGTACAGGAGGAAAGTTCAAAATGCCTCACATGAAAATGCCCAACATTGACATCTCTCTACCTAAAGGAAAGATTGAAGGTCCAGATGTTGACATCTCTCTACCTAAAGGAAAGATTGAAGGTCCAGAGATGGCGATCAAAGGAAAAGGTGGAAAATTCAAGATGCCACATCTCAGCATGCCCTCTGTTGATATCCCACTTCCAAAAGGAAAGATTGAGGGTCCAGATGTTGAAATGGAGGGAGGTACAGGAGGAAAGTTCAAAATGCCTCACATGAAAATGCCAGATGTTGACATCTCTCTACCTAAAGGAAAGATCGAAGGTCCAGATGTTGAAATAGAGGGAGGTACAGGAGGAAAGTTCAAAATGCCTCACATGAAAATGCCCAACATTGACATCTCTCTACCTAAAGGAAAGATTGAAGGTCCAGATGTTGACATCTCTCTACCTAAAGGAAAGATTGAAGGTCCAGATGTTGACATCTCTCTACCTAAAGGAAATATTGAAGGTCCAGAGATGGAGATCAAAGGAAAAGGTGGAAAATTCAAAATGCCACATCTCAGCATGCCCTCTGTTGATATCTCACTTCCAAAAGGAAAGATTGAGGGTCCAGATGTTGAAATAGAGGGAGGTACCGGAGGAAAGTTCAAAATGCCTCACATGAAAATGCCCAACATCGACATCTCTCTACCTAAAGGAAAGATTGAAGGTCCAGATGTTGACATCTCTCTACCTAAAGGAAAGATTGAAGGTCCAGATGTTGAAATAGAGGGAGGTACAGGAGGAAAGTTCAAAATGCCTCACATGAAAATGCCCAACATTGACATCTCTCTACCTAAAGGAAAGATTGAAGGTCCAGATGTTGACATCTCTCTACCTAAAGGAAATATTGAAGGTCCAGAAATGGAGATCAAAGGAAAAGGTGGAAAATTCAAGATGCCACATCTCAGCATGCCCTCTGTTGATATCTCACTTCCAAAAGGAAAGATTGAGGGTCCAGATGTTGAAATGGAGGGAGGTACTGGAGGAAAGTTCAAAATGCCTCACATGAAAATGCCCAACATTGACATCTCTCTACCTAAAGGAAAGATTGAAGGTCCAGATGTTGAAATGGAGGGAGGTACAGGAGGAAAGTTCAAAATGCCTCACATGAAAATGCCCAACATTGACATCTCTCTACCTAAAGGAAAGATTGAAGGTCCAGATGTTGACATCTCTCTACCTAAAGGAAAGATTGAAGGTCCAGAGATGGAGATCAAAGGAGAAGGTGGAAAATTCAAGATGCCACATCTCAGCATGCCCTCTGTTGATATCTCACTTCCAAAAGGAAAGATTGAAGGTCCAGACATTGAAATGGAGGGAGGTACAGGAGGAAAATTCACAATGCCTCATATGAAAATGCCCAACATTGACGTCTCTCTGCCCAAAGGAAAGATCGAAGGTCCAGATGACGAAATGGAGGGAGGTACCGGAGGAAGGTTCAAATTGCCTCATTGGAAAATGCCAGATTTTGACATCTCTCTACCTAAAGGAAAGATTGAAGGCCCAGATGTTGAAATAGAGGGAGGTGCAGGAGGAAAAGTCAAAATGCCAAAAGTGGACATATCTCTTCCAAAAGGAAAACCTTCAATCGAAGGTCCAGAGGTAGATATTAAGGGAGATGGGGGACAGTTCAAAATGCCTAATGTGGGCATATCTATCCCTAAAGGAAAAGAAAGTATTGACATACCAGAGAAGAAAATGGCAGCAGATGGAGGAACCATCCAACTGCCACATGTCAAGATGCCCAAAGTTGATATTTCACTTCCTAAAGGTAAAAGTAAAGATATTGAAGCGACTACTATAGAGATGGAAGTCACAGGAGGAAAGTTCAAAGGTCCACATGTTAAACTTCCAAAGGGGGGTATATCAGTGCTGAAGGATAAATCAGGTGAAGCGGAGATCAACTTACCAACAGTTGAGGCAGGAGGGAAAGTTAAAGTGCCAGAGGTCACATCACCAGATCTGGACATCGATGTGAGACTTGGTAAACCTAAACAAGACACAGAGGCTCATGATTTGCATGTTGAGGGAGAGCACAAAGGTCTGAAACTCAAGATGCCAACAATAGATATCAAAGGTCCAAAAGGAGACCTGGAGCTTGATATAGGACTTCATAGAGGAGAGGGCAATAAGGACAAGAAAAAAATTGAACTACCTGACTTGGACCTCAACACAACAGGAACCAGCAGCAAAGTAAAGGGGCCTAAAGTCAAAGGAACAAAATTCAAGATTGGAATGCCAAAAAAGAAAACTGGCAGAGATGTAACAGCAGAAGCAAAAATATGCAAAAACTGTGGGGATGAAGAGATAGGTGGTAAAGCCAAACACAGATGCAGGGGTAAAGACAGATTTGAATACGATGTTAAACTTGAAACTCACAACGGACATAAAGAGAACAAAGATCGTATTAACATCCCAGTGCCAGAGGTTATATTACCAACCAAACAAGGCTCAGCGGAATTAGGAACAGGGGGAGAGGGTAGCGTCTTGTCATCCAGAGCAGATATCCCCAGGATTCCAGACATAGAGTTTGATATTGCGACATCACATGATGAAGATGAGGACAAAACAGAAAAAGGCAAGAAAATCAAAATCCCAAAGTTTGGTGTCCCATTACCCTCTATGTCCTCTCCTGAGGGAAAAATTAATATCTTTGGGCCAGAAATTCAGTATGAGGGCCCTAAAATGCCCAAAGTAAAGAAAGCTGTCTTTGTCTTGGTAAATCCTCCTCAAACAGGTGAGCATGCTGCATGCACAGGCCTCCTAGAAAAGGAGACAACACCTGAGGCTGGAAAAGAGGATGTCAAAGTGAAGATGCCCAAAATCAAAATGAAGCCAAGCTTTGGGAAGTCCAAAGATAAAGCAGCCGCTGTGTCATTTTCTCCTGACAAATCAGGGTCGTTTGATGTTAATCTAAGAGGCAAAGGTTCAGGTTCAAGTCTAAATGGTGAAAAAGATGCATGTCCTCACAAGGCCTCCAATGACAATAAAGGGACTTTCAGTGGCAAAATTAAACTTCCGAAGGTGGAGTTAACCTCTCCATATGGCAAGATGGCTGCAGAGGGGGCGGACACTGAAATGAGTTTGAAACTTGGAAAGGATTCATCACCAGGAGAAGTGGAGGGAGACACTGAAGGGCTTGAAGTACAATCAGGCAAGATGGCCTTCGCTGGTTTTAGTGAGGAGCTCTCGAAGGATGTGGTGTCATCTCATGCCAGAACAGATATGCTGGACAGAGACAGCTCAGAGTCCCCTGCTAGTTTTACCATGGAGTTCAGCTCAGCAAAGGTCCAGTCTTGGAGCGAGGTCGAGAGCCACAGCAGAGAGTCTGAAGAAAGAGAGTCTTCCCCCTGGTTCAAGGTCCCAAAGTTCGCCCTGAAGCCACGCTCCACAGGTAGGGGTAAAGAAACTATAAACTGAGATGACAAGACATTTGAAAAATTAGACATGGACATCAACCTTTTGTAAAAATTCCAAGTCAAACATGTTTTATCATACTCGTTAAAGTGCCCATATTATGAAAAAAATAACACTTTTTTCTGGGATTTGGGGTGTTATTTTGTGTCTCTGGTGCTTCCACACGCATACAAACTTTGAAAAAATCTATCCATGCTGTTTTGAGTGACATACGGTTTCTGAATGATTCCTGTCTTCAGTCTTCGGGTGAGCTGTTCAAAATCGGCACGGCTTTTTACATAACTAGCCGAAACACAACCGTTAGCTCGTTCTCAATGGCAAAGCACTGCTACAACACACACAAGTTCACCATAATCTACAAAAGAAGTACTTCCATGTGCGCCCTCCTTTAGAAGAAGTCTCCCGGCTAATCCTGCCTTGTAACTGACCAAAGTTGGAGAAACAACCTTTATTTTACTGTCTATGGAGCTAACTGACATGATCTACTGAGCATGTGCGAGTGCAGCCAAAGATAGTACAGAAGAAAAGATGATTCACTCTGTAGCTAAAACAGAGACCTGAACACAGGGTGAAAAGAGGAGCTGCAGCAGTGAGAGAGAGATGTGCTGTACAACAAAAATATATTAAACCATGTAAACATATTCTGGTACAACCTTAAAATACAATTATGAACTTGAAAATGAGCATAATATGGGATCTTTAATGACTTGATTACTTGTTTATATTGAACAGTATATTTTCCTCCATTATGGGATGTGAAGGACTCATATTAAGGCCTAAAGTCAGTATGTGTTAGCCTTTGCTGCATTGATTTTAGCCTCTCTTTTTTTATTCGTCTTTCGCAAGTTCAAGTGCAAGTGCAATATTAAACCACTGGAGTCCTCCTTTGAACGACACAGTGAATGATTGCACAAATCTTCCAGAATTAATAATAATGTTCACAATATGAATAAGCTTTGTATGTGTTTCATACTTGACACCTGCATGCTATCATTACTTCACTATATTACAGTATACTTTATTACAGTGTGCACTACATTATGCATAATTTGTTCTTGCTATTGCCTGTGATGTGTTTTGTTTGTGTTTATTCTATTAATTATTAATATATCATCTCCTATTTTGTCTCTGCTACATAAGACTAAGTTTCTTTTCCCTCTTGATTTCTTCACCTATTCTCCTTCTCCTGCTTCCTTTCCTCTACTTGCCTCTGCTTGTTTCCTGTCCTCCTCCCCCAGGCTTCCTTCAGATAACCCCAGATGGTTCTCCTCAGGCCCAGCGGAAGGGGGAGGTGGGAGGTGAGGCCGACGTATCAGGGTCTTTCTGCCTCCACACCTCAGGGCTTGACTTCACCACCCAGGACATATCCGAAGAGAACCAAGTCTCCTCCACCAAGGATGGAACTGTCACTATGGTGACTAAGACCACCAGGATCACCCGGCACATGGTTACCAGCGAAACGCGAACAGGTGAATCTTCAGCAACCACGACAACAACTCACCAGGTGTCGGACTTCAAGCACTGAGGATGCCGTAATATCTTAAATGTCTTTCAGTTTTTCTTTGGTGAGGTTGCAGTGTTCTTGTATGCTAAGCCTGCAACGTGGCAAACTACGATTAAGTAAAAGTCTTTATTTTATATTTTAATAGGTGAGGTTAAAGCAACAGAGTAATATATATGCTTCCTTTTTTCATTTTAAATGTGATTATTTTTTGTTACTGTTCTTCGACTTTTGTTAGTTTAGTCCTAATTATTTATCGGATTTTGTTTGGTTTTAAAGTTTTCACTCTGAATGTAAACATGTCCTATTGCTTTATTATTTATTGTTGTTTGTGTGTTCAAAATGTGCTGGAATGACTCATTTATCCACATCAGCATCATGGATTTGACCATAATAAGTTCATTTTGGTCCAGTGCAGGCCAGAGTAATATTTATGTAAATACAACTATATCTTTTTTTTTTTTAAGCAGTATCCCTTCAATCAGAAATGTAATTATTTTCATATTCACCAGTCAGGAGAGGAAATGATATTTTTTGACCTGATAATCTATTTTGTTTGTCTTGAAGGAAAAGTGTGAGCTTTTTGAGATTTAGGCTATTCTAACTTTTCTGCCATAGTTTTATATTTTAAGCATTTAGCTGGCGCTGTCACCCAGAAATAGTCACAGTGAGTAAGCAGTACACTCTGGACTCTTTTTTTTTCTGCTGTGGAGGGATCAAACCTGTGACCTTTTGGTTACAGGTTGCTCTCGAACATTTACTGTAGGCCACCCTGCTGCTAATCTATTTATATGTATGTTTTACACTGTACACTGCCAGAAAAAGACCCCACTGTATATTTTGTGATTGAGACTTTAGCTCCGAGATAGACCATCTGGCTGATGCTGAGTTCTCAAAACTCAGCTGTGAACTACGTTGAGTTTCAAAACAAATCGACAGCAAACTCAGAAGAAAATGTGGGTTTTAGGGATGCTGTTGGGTGCTTTAACAAAATCAGTGAGAGGAGTTTTAAAGGTAAAACTGTAAACCTTTTTTCTCTTGACACTTAAAGGTGCCGTAGGTAAGACTAATAAAACTAACTTGCTGTCATATTTACTGAAACTGACCCTATGTTCCAGTAGAACTACATGAAGCAGGTCATTTAAAAAAATCTCCTCTGGCACCACCTACAGCCTGTAGTGTGATTTACAAAAATCCACCGCTCCCTGTTCAGATGCACCAATCAGGGCCGGGGGGGGGGGGGGGGGTGTCTAACTGCGTGTCAATCACTGCTCATGCACACGCATTCATTCTCCCTTGTGGGGGGAGGGGCTTAGGAGACCGTTTTGGGCTTTAGCAGGGGGAGGGACTGAGAAGTTGTCGATGTTCAAATTTTTGGGCTAAGTCCTGGATCTTCGCAATCCTACCTACAGCACCTTTAAAAAGTAGCTCTCTAAAAATGATGTTACTATCAGGCTGCTACAATGACAGACTGGCTAAGGATTGGCGAGCCTTGATGTTGAGAGGGGATCAAGAACAAGAGGACCAAGGCATGTTTTCCTTTGGCTTAAAATGTCTTAAATAATCTGACATTCTTCTGTTTATTGAATATTATTGAACATTTTACAGAATAACGTTGGATGTTAAAATGTCAGATTAATTAAAAGCATTTTCATTATCCCTTATTTTTCAAAAAGAGTGTCCTCAATTTTAAAGTCTATATTGCTTTATTGTTAATTGGGGGGGCTTTATGCTGTCTTTTAGATATTGACTTGATTGTCTCTACATGGAGACATTTAAGTTTCATTCTCAAATGCAGTACCCACCATTTGAGAAAAACAGCTACTGTTTCTGGAATGAAATGAAAACTTTTGAAAACTACTGATTGTATACACCACTCATAGCCATTTACTTACAAGAGAATAGTTTCACAGGATGCAACCATCCGATATTTTAAAATAATGAGCTACTTTTCAAGTGGATGTAAAGCATTTAAGAATGGACACTTTTGCTTTACTTGGTTGGTAGATGGTAGAAGAAATCCTGACAAATCTACTCCCACACTTTTTTCACTAACATTTAACACTACGCCTGTTTTTCAGGAGAGAAATAGTTTATAGATTTTTTTAAAAGCCAGGACGAAGGTAGTGACATGTCAACACGCACTGAGTAGTATCTATGTGTATTGGGATTTTTGCCTTTCTGGTTTAATCAAGTCTTTGAATTTCTTATTATATGATTAGAAGGGTTTCTGTGCCAAGTGTTTTTGTCAAAGCAGCATTGGAGAGAATGTTGGTTATGTTTAATCAATAAAACAATATTCACACACAAAAAAATGATCATTTCCTGATGTCTTGACCTTCACAGCAATGAATCATTCGTCAGTGGACATATTGTTGTTTTATGAGGTTTTCAGTGTACGTCCACTCAAAATCATTCATTCATCCATCTGTTATCTACATACTGATAATAAATACTCATCTGAAATCAAAGTTATGAGATACTGTATTAACTCGAAACGTTGGTTTGAGCAGCACAAAATTGAACTTAGTGTCTCATAGTAAGTAAGTAAGTAAAATGTATTTTTATAGCACATTTAAAAACAGCTCGCACTTACCAAAGTCCTGCACATAGCGCATTAACCACAGAAATAATCATTATCATCAATCATAATATTTAACTTCTGTCATATTTTTTTTACTTTATAACTCAAACTGTTGACTTGGTAAGTAATTAAAAGATGTGTTGACTAAAATGATGATTAATTAGTTGAGCTAAATTTAGCTAAATTAAAGAAAACACATTACACAAATCATGATAATTGATATGAACTGATTATCTTGAAAGGTCAACAGGCTTAATTAGTTACATCTTAAATATAGTTCAGAGATAGACATCAGTGCACACAGTAATAACAGTTAAAACAGCAGCAGCAACAGCAGCTAAAACAGCTCATATACTGGAATTAAATGTGAAAACAGCACATACAGAAGCACATGGATCACGCTCACCAGCAGGATTATTTCACTGTACTGTAGACATTCACTGCAGAAGCAGAAGAACAGGCAAAGCACAGCAAAAGAAAATTTAAAGGAACGTATTATTCTCACCTCTTTTCTGCTGCGGATTAAAGACACAAAGTCACATGAATGAGTTTTGCCAGAGGATGGACTTTGGAGAAGAACGTGATAAACTATGCACCCCTGTGCATGACGTCTTCCCTGTGTGTGTGTGTGTGTGTGTGTGTGTGTGTGTGTGTGTGTGTGTGTGTGTGTGTGTGTGTGTGTGTGTGTGTGTGTGTGTGTGTGTGTGTGTGTGTGTGTGTGTGTGTGCCTACTTATCTACTGCTGTGATGATGCTGTGCGACGTAGGCTTCAAGGGTGAGTGTATGTGAGGGGAGATTAATGCTGTATGAGGAGTGAACAATGGCACAGAGAGAAGGGAAGCAAGAGACTGCAGCGTCACCAGCTTTACTGATGATGGAGCAGACTTTCTTTCGGAGACGAAGAGATCAGACATTTTTTTTTACACTTTACTACTTAGACTGTGTTAAATAAGCAGTAGTGTCTTATTTCATCATTTCAGTATCTCATTGTCTCCTATCCCTTGAGTCTAAAATGAAGTTGTGAAGCAGCGCAGCACAATCGGGTCACAATGGTTAGCATTTGTTTTGCTAAAGAATAATTACATGGCAATATGTAAAATGCCCATCCAGATGTAAAATAGATATTTTGTCTGCTGCACAATTAAAAAGAGTTTTTAACCCATTTTTTCAAGTTGCAACTCAAGTTGTTGACAAATGACACTTCAATAATAATATTAATAGAAAGAAACACCATCCATCCATCCATCCATCCATCCATCTTCATCTGCTTATCCGCTGTCGGGTCGCGGGGGGAGCAGCTCCAGCAGGGGACCCCAAACTTCCCTTTCCCGAGCCACATTAACCAGCTCTGACTGGGGGATCCCGAGGCGTTCCCATGCCAGGTTGGAGATGTAATCCCTCCACCTAGTCCTGGGTCTTCCTCGAGGCCTCCTCCCAGCTGGACGTGCATCTTTACATTTAGGGCTCTTTCACACCTATAGTTCAGTGGACTCCGTGCAATTCGGTTGTCAAGTTGCAACATTGTAGCATTTTACATTTGGTCGGATTTGCTTTCACACTGCACTTTGTCAAGCGCCAAACATAGTGAACAAATGTCACACGGTCGAAACAGTCGCTGATATCCGAGTAAAACTCACCGTCACTTCTGGTCTCAGAAATAATGGAGCAACACCAAGGACAGACAGCGAGTGAAGGAGAGGGCGGCCCTGATGAGAGAGAGATGACCATGTGTTGTCACACAGGCAACCAGCGACGAATGGTCATATTGTTTATGGATCTGAAAGTTATCATCATTTAAATCACATGTAAGTCCGTAAATTGTGTGCAAAGTTGAAATTGCAGGCTAGTAAATGCATTGCTTTTTGGTTCACTTCCTATATTTGGGTCAGATTGCATTCTCACCAAAAGTGAACCGAACTCTAGTGCACTTGGAAGCGAACCGAGACCCCCGTTTTCAAACGGACCAGAGTTGGGTTGTTTGGTCGGCACCAGAGTTAGAATGAGCTTTCATGCCGGCCCCAAACGAACCGGACGTATCCGACGAAACGCTCCAGGGTTCGGTTTAAACGGACCAAAGACCTCAGGGGTGAAAGCAAACTTAAAGGTAGAGTAAGTGATGCTGCGCAAAGATTGTTGATATTTGAACTCAACTGCCAAACAAATACAGCCCCCCTTCAGAAACTGCGCCCCCCCAGACCCAGGGACAGATATCTACTGACTGGCACATTCACATGCTGCCTCCTCCCTCCCCTCTACCATCAACTGTCACTGCCTGTGTTTTGTGGCTCCTGTTTGTTTTACCATTTACACAGCCAGGGCTGTGTATTAACACCAGATTTTTTTTCAGCACACAGAAAATAGAGCTAGATGACTGTGAGGAGATAGTCGCTGAATTTGATATTGGATTGACATCATTTACAAGCCTACCTTTAATTAAGGAAAGAAAAATGTTGTTTTATTGCGCACCAATGTGTCATCAACAACCCCGCATACACTTCCACTCTCCTCAGCTCCCCGTGCCTCTGTGTGGCACGAATCGCCTCTCCTATCGGTGAGTGGGCTGCAAGTCAAATTAGCTCTCCGTCATCCTGCTATGTGAGCGCACCGGAGGCTACTGCGGTAAGATGCGGCGACGCACGATGCCGAGCGGTGGGTGACATGATGCGCAATGGCTGAACGAGTGGTGGGGAGACACGGAAATAAGATTCACTGCGTGGTGTTCAGCTCTAATTTAGACGATGGGACAGAAGTGAATGCATGTTTGACTCATTTGTAGTGCTGTAGCGCCAGTGGTGCAGGCCGACTGGAAGGATGTGGCGGCGCTGATCCCACTAAAGGACGCTCCACAGCCCGAGGACGGTTGAATTCGTCAGTAAACAACAAGGAATCACAACGACATTAAGTAAAGGACACTTAATTCAAAGCCTGCACCGGAGACACCGAGGCATCGAATGAGCTATTAAGGAACAAGCACAGCTTTAATCGGGCATCCCTTTCAGGACATAAAGGCTGGGGATAGTGGTTTTCCAGGTACAGTGTGTGGTTTGACGTTGTTCATCTTCATCATAGTGGTACACAGCCTGCTGATAGGAGTAGGCGAAGTGTGATGTGCGTGGCCCAAACCTATTTCTGCCGCTTATGTGGTGGTTGTATTGAGTCACTTTGGGTAAATCCTTTAAACTGTGTAGGCATGAGTAGTGGATTTATGGATTTATGGCCACCTGTGTTCATTTTAAGTCCACATGATGATTCTGTATGGCTGATGCAACAACTAATCTAATTGGAACCACAATGGACATGGTGTGAATGCACATTTTTTATATAAGAATGAGGCTTGATTGTGTAGGGGCAGTTTGAAAAGCAGCCACTTGGATTCAAATGTGTGACCTTTGACAGGCTCACACCCCCACAGACATGGTAGCTGTAATCCAGTCAGCCAAAAGTCAAACAAAATCACTTCTCTGCGTGGTATTCAATATGAGAAATTAAACATTTCTCATTTATGTTTTCGTTTACATTTTAATTACATCTGCCTAGAATCTGCTCTGATTGCTTTCTAATTAATCAGACAGTTGAAATACAGGATTGAATTGTGTCTCGCATGATGCTTGCTATATTTACCATATCAAACAATTAGACTAAGTGATGAGTCTATTGTTTCATAATGTGCACACAGCATTTTTTTTTCAACAGTTTGTTCTTTATTTTCCTTTTTTTGTCCCACTTCCCTGCAGGTGGTTTTATGACAGCTGAGTCAGTCCTCAGTGAGAAAGACGTGAAGTTCTGAAGAAGGCATCGCCGAGCATCGGTCTGGTAGAAAACAAACTTCTCATTATCCTCTCTATCATCGGCGCTGACAGCTGGACGTCTGACCTGGGTGTTTCTTTTCTTCGCCAGGAGACTCTCCAAAGTTAAGGAGCGATTAAGGGGAAACAGAAGCACAACTCCATCTCGCTGTCAGGAAAACAACCCATTCTATTTTTGTCTTTGTGTCCAAAAACTCAGATGTCGTTAGAATGAACTGAGTCAGTTCTCTCGCGGTGTCAAGTAAATATATTCTCCCTTGTCAGAATGAATCAGTCAGACATTCTCAAGAGTATTTCAGCTACTGCATAATGCTTAGGGTATTTTTTTCCAAACTGTGATCTTTTTACATTTGAGCTTTCATGCTCTGAATCAAGAATAGACTCTTGATAGGGCCAGCGTTCCCATCTTACAAATGAGAATTCAACTTGACCTGACAGGCTGCATTTTAATAAAGTATAAGCGAGGACGAACCAATAAAACATAAATGAGGCCAACAACAAGCACCATGCTCCAGCAGAATAACAACAATAACTACCCCTGCCTGAATGTGTCAGGCTCCACCCGGGAAATGCTCCAGAAGTGCTCCAAAGCCTCTCTGCCCTTCCCCAGCCGACTGGAGCTGGGCCTGGGAGACCTGCCGCTGATCCGGGGCCTCCGAGCCTGGGCCCTGTGCTCCAAGAGCCGCCGAAAGGCTGGTGGTATGCTAGGAGGAGGTCAAGCCCCCACAGCTCCTCCTGCGGTCCGCGGGGGTTCGACTTCCTGCCCCAGGCCTGCAGATGTGTACCTGAGCAGGGAGTGGGGTCGCATGGGGTACGGGCTTCCCTTGGGACTGGATGCCAGGCAGGCTGGGATCGGAGCTTTGGTAACAGTTGCCACTCTGAAGACCTCAGAGGGTGGTGGGAAGACCCAAACTCAATGCCTCTTCCTCCGGACTGAGAAAGGGAGCTGTTTGTACTCCACAGCTAAGCCCAGTTCTGGTGTGACTAACAGTGTGGTTGGGGGATGGCTGCGAGGGAAGACAGAAGGAGGAGGAGGCAGAGACATCCCAACCGGGAGAAGGGACAATGGGCCAACTCCGCCGGCACATACCGGATTAAACCGGGTTAGGGTGCGATCCGGCCGGAGATGGAGGAAATCCAGTAATGCAGCAGCCCGGGAGAAAACAGGCGTGAGCAGAGAGAGGCATCAGAGTAGCAGGGAGGATCCCACTGGAGTAATCCCTCTGGAAGAAAGGCAGGAAGAGCAAGACAAAGGAGGCCTGGCCAGTAAACAGTTTCCCAGCCCACAGCAGGACAGCAGGAGAGCCAGACAGGAGAAAGAGGGAGCATGCAGAAGTCCTAGATGCTGCCACAATGCTTCTCTCAAAACCTGTACTCAGTGTGGAAGGAAAGCACCGAGGAGGGAAAGCCAGGATCCACACGAGAGAGGTGAGAGTCCAAGAAGAGGCACCTCAAACAGGCTGAACAGTGAGCTGAAAGGAATGAGGAAGGAGAGGCAAAAGAATGAGGAGGAGGAGAAGGAAGGCCTCTGCACATTAGAGTCATCTAACTCTGTTTTGGCTGTACCAAACCCTGACCTAGAATTGAACCACTTTCACCCAGAATCCCACAGCGGCTGTGATGTTGAAGAGATCGGAGAAGCCGAGAGCAACGAGGAGCTAAAGACACAAACCTCTCACGTCAAGGATGACTATTCAGAGAAAGGGGAGGATACAAACTCTGAGGTTATGAAAATGCATGCCAGACTTCATGATTTCATTAATGGCCACTCTGGACCAGTGACAGATGACTTTACATCAAGACATAACAGATATTGTGACAGAAAACAAAGCGTAAAAGAAGTAATAGCAGCTAATGTGAATGGATTTTCGGATCACATGGCAGCAGATCGAGAATCAGAAAAAGAGATGGAGAGGGCAGATGTTGAAGAGGAGGAAGGGAGCTTCAATCAGACGCCTGCAGGATTCTCGGTTGTATCTGACTGCTGTGAGGACGTCTCTGTCTCCACCTGCCCTGCCTCCATCAGCACTGCAGTCTCCCCCGAGCACTCCGTCGCTGTAGAGGGCAGCAACTGCAATGCTGACCATGACACTTGTGGTGGTCGGAGAGCGCAAGAGAACAGCAGAGAAGATTCCCTCGATGGGTATCAACAAGGGGTAGCAGACCCAGGGATTATTACGGGTAAAGAAGAACTGGATGTAAGCAGATTTGAGCAACAAGAGCTGAACTGCGTGGCTGACGAGGACAACACTGGGAACAAGAAAAAAAACAGAAAACCTCTGTTGCTCTTTCAAACTGTGGGAAACAGCAAAGAGCTGGAGGAGAGAGAAGCTCCGTCGTCGCCTCCCAGACACGTAGCTCCTTCCATTTTTGAGACAGACAGCGGAAACGTTACAGAAAACAGTTGCCACTGTTGTACATCTGAGCTTAATGGAGCAGAGCAGAGAGATGAGCTGGTGTGGGATGTTAGAGAAGTGGAGTCACAGGAGGTGAATATAGAGGAGAGAGTAAATCCTAGGGAAGGGGATGAAACCGGGGAGATTTGGAGAAGGGAGAGAACCTGTAACGAGCCGGACGATGGCGAGGGTAAAGGCGATGACAATAAAGAACGACACCCTGAGGATGTCTTGAATGACAGTACCATACAGGAGGATAATGACAAAGAAGTAACGAAAAACTGTGCACTAAAAGACAACTGGAGGTCAGAGGAGTCTGCAGAGGGATGCAGTGGAAGGAAGAAAGAGGTTGGAGCCGCCTGTGGACAAACAAGCATCAGCCATGTTGAAGCGAATGGAGAGAACAGCACCAACATCACAAATGTTGCCTGTGCTGATCCCTCCACCTCTCTTGCACACTCCCTGGCTAATCCTGCCCCCTTGTTGCCTCCCCTGGGATCCATGGTAACATGCCTGCCCTGTCTGGAGACGGAGGAGGAGGAGGAGGAGGAGCAGAAGGAATGGGTCGGCGTGCCAGCAGGAGACCTAAAAGAAGGCCAGGAAGGGAAGAGGAGGCTCGGGAGACAAGTGGAAGAGCGCGAGGAGGAGGAGAGGGGCTCCACCGTGGCCACTGAGGAGGGGAGGAAAGAGGAGGAGGATAAGGAGGAAGATGAGTTTGGAGTATTCATGCAGGCGGAGGGAGAGCCAGCCTGCAGCGAGGGATACACCATGTCTGCCTCAGTGCCTTGTGGGAGCAGAGAAAGTGTTGGTGAGTCTCATGGTTGTTGGTCTGTCGTTCTGTGTCTTCTTGGCTGGCCTTGCCCTCCCTCTCTTTCTTTCTCTTTTAGTATCTTCTCGCCTTCGGGAGCTTTAGTAAGTTTGCCTTTCTGTTTGACAGACATGGGAAAGAGGCTCCCAGGCAACCCAGGTTAAAGGCAACCAAGTGGACATTAAAAGGTCTCAGAAGTAGAGTATTACAGAGATGTCAGAAACATACAGATTTAGAGACCGAAGAATATCAGCACTCAGGGTATTAGTGCATTTTTAACCTTTGTACAGTTCTAGGAATGCATATACACATACTCTGTTTTAAAGGACCATACCAAATCACATAGACTCTATGTCACAGTTAATCACTCTGTAAACCCTGCTGGTTGTTAGAAATGTGAATGTATTTTTCCAGTTGTTACAGTATGGATTAGAAGCCACATTATCATTATGAGGTCATCAAGTGGAGACTTTTTAAATCAATCTGCACATATGATTTAACACTGACAAACAATACTGCAGACTTGGAGGTGCTATTTTGGACGCTTCTGGTTCTGGAAGTTAAAGTCCCATTCGTTTTCTTTCCATTAATATTGTTATGTGACTCACAGTTGGGTCACCTAACTCTCCCGGTTAAATCATGATACAAAAGATGTACAAATGTATCAGAATATATTTGGTTCGTTGATTAAAAAAATGTTGAAGCTTCAAGCCTGTGGACAAAAAAATAAAACTATGACCCCAAAATAATAATTTGACAATATAATATATAGCACTCACGACACACATGCAGCTGGGTGTGTGGCATCTTTGTGCCTTTTTGTTTTTCTGTGTTAATCAGTCTTTATGTGCTCTTGTTGTTCCCTTTGGCTAATCACCTAAGCCCAGTTTCCACTGCGGGGCCAAACGAGGCTAAGACGGGCTTTACTTTATTTATTTCTTCTCAGTTTATCCACCTCCAAGACATTTTTGTGATTATTTAAACATATTGCTAAAGAGTGATCAGCAGAAGGTGCTGTCTACAGTGACAGAAAGCCCTTTGTGTGCATTGTCATGTGTTAAAGGACTTTTCCAGTGTTTTTACTCCTTAAGGGTCACTTAAGATTGATTGGTTGTAGATCTATTCAATTGAGTCCAGAGGCATTTGTGCCTCTCGCACCTTGGAAATTGAAATGAACTAAGAGGTTCCGGACTAATACGCATTTGCAAATTAGTCTGGCTGTGTCAGGTTAGGTCACTTCACCTACATTACAACAATGTTTTTATTTGCACCTTTAGTAGCCATGCAGATCATTTTGGCTCAGGTCTGAGCAATAGAAAGGTAAGGTATGAAGGTGTGAAGTCCCTTCCTTGCAGGGAGACCCCTGATACAGCTGGTAACTTCTCAGCAATGACTTGCACACAAATATTCACTCACTTGTTTACTTGCAAGAGAGTGATTAAGGGTCCCATATTGTAAAAAGTGAAGTTTTCTTTTATTATAAAGCAGGTCGAGGTGCTCTATATATACTGTGAAAGTACCAAAACACTCATTCCACAGAGAAATGCACACAGCCCGTATTCAGAAACTGTGCCTTTAAATGAGTGTCAGGACTTCTGTCATTGACAGTGCAGAGACTCAGAGATCGCACTGACCAATCAGAGCAGACTGGGCTGTTTCTGGAGGGGGGCTTAAAGAGACAGGCGTATAAAACGTGTGTTTCAGACAGAGGGTGAATACAGGATATATTTAGACAGATAGTATTCAAAAAATAATGTAAACATGTTCTAGTAGAAACCCAAAATACAAGTGTGAACCTGAAAATGAGCATAATATGGGACCTTTAACGTAACAATTAATGCAACTCATCATGAACTGCTGCTGAAAAAGAAAGCCCATGTTTGCTAAGATCCCACATTTTACCTTCTGATATCAAATCTCAGGGTATTGGCCGATACAGTTCCAACGTTAACTTAAAACCTGTGTTCCTGTGTGGAACTGATCTCTCGGGTGTAAAAACTCACACTGACTACACAGCAATTCTGAAGTATTAGTGGAGACATTCAAACTACAACATTCTTATTCTATGGCTTGTGCAAATTGTAATGATATTCTTCTAAAAAGGTTTATCAAGCGTGTTGTTAGAGGTTTATAGTGACCGAACATTGTAACTGGGATGTTGTTGGGATAGTAGTAGAAGTATGCTTTGCAGATATCCCCAAATCTCTGTGAATTACCTGGCTAAATGCAACTGGGAGTGTCATTTAGTTAAACTGACCCTTTATGTTGTAATCCTAATAATTATTCTCAGTTATAATAAATGCTGGTTGTTTCTATTTCACAGCTAACCCCTTCAATGCAATGTAGGTTTAGTTGGTCGTCCATCCAGGTCATCTGAATGAGGGCAAAGCCGGCTGGAAACGCACAACAACACTACAGGGACATCTACAACGGAGACTGTAGACTGTAATATTAAACGTGTGTGTGTTTGTGTCTAATAACAGCACTTGGAAACCACGCCATCACCGGGGAGTCGACCCACTGGACACCAGGCTGGACAGACAGCTCCTTCCACCAATCAGACGACACCTGGACAGCTTTTCCTCAGGATTCGTCAGATGAAGGCCGAGACATGGTGGGACAGTGGTGGCCAACTAGCGCTGTGGAGGAGAGCAGAAACCGCCTTTCGGCCAATCAGAATCTGGTATAGTTGTACCTCTGTGCTCGGTCTTTTTAAGATGGCTTCCGCGTAACCATAAAGTAGAAATTTACCCTTAGATTTTCTCTCACACACACACACACACACACACACACACACAATGCAAGCCTCTCCTTTGAGGATAAGTGACACTCGCACACAAAATTCTCGCTGTTTTGAGATTAAGCCCTGTTTGAAGTAATAATTGATGTAATATATTGCGTAAGAAGTATTTTTAAAAAGATACTTTTTTACTCTTACTCAATTAGTTATCTTACATTTACTTCTACTTAAGTCATAATCATTTTAAAGTAACAATACCTTTACCGTTTTTGTTTACCCACCACTGCTAAAATTGTAAAGTCCCCCAAAACAGGTGTGTGGGATTTCTTCCTTCAATCAAAGACACATGTATGAGCATACAGTAGCTAGCTTAGCTGATAGTTCATGAACATACCAGTTAGTAGTTCTGGCTGCAGTGCAGTGTAATATTCTGCAGGCATAATGTATCAAAGTTGTGGTCAAATCTCACTATCAACATAACCAATGCCTTCTATTTGAAGTAACTTTTATGTCTAAATCCTATCACTTGCCCAGATCTAGGCCAACCCTGGGTTCAAACTATTTGAAAATACAGAGGGTGATATGGATTTTTTTTTTTGTAGGAAATTGCTCATGATTTTGGCCTTTAGCTGGCCTTGTGTTCATAAAAATATTCCTTTTTTCAGGCTCAGTTTGAATCTAAACTGTATTTTCTGAATCTCAGACCAGATAGTTCGCAACTATTGATATTGAAAGTCAGACAGAAAATCTAAGCGTGCCGGTGGTAACTGCAGAGCCCCGGGACAGATAATGTTGCGGGCAGATTGCTTCTAAAGGTAGTCAAAGTGAGAAGTGTTCCAAAATAAATGGACTGCATTTATATAGCACTTTTCTAGTCTTACCGACCACTCAAATCACTTTACAATACAAGCGCCAGCATTCACACATTCATACACTGATGGCAGAGGCTACCATGCAAGGTGCCACCTGCTCAGCAGGAGGGGAGGGATAAACATTCACACTTTGGGGTTCAGCATCTTGCTCAAGAACACTTTGACATGTAGACTGCAGCGGCTTTACTGTTAGAGCTTTGAGATTGCTTTAATAAAACTGTCTGTTCGTCTCAGACACAGCAGTGGTGCCATTCCAATGTATTTACTGTGGCTTTGTCCACAGACAAAAGAGCTTTAAAGTGAAATTAGACCCATAAACAACAACTGTTTTTAAGCTTCCATTCCCACCATTTTAGCTCAAACCTAAAACCCTTTGCATTCCTGGTGCTGTAAGAATATTTGAATTAAAGCATCCACTAAGAGGTATTTGAGGCTGCTTCAATATCTAACAACACACCACTCTCCTCTCCCCACTTAATTTTCCAGCTGAGGGCTAAATGTGTTGACACAAGCTGGCTGCTGGCTGCAAGGCCCCTGAGGCTCCCAAAGTAAACCAATAACAACAATAAACACGCAGTATATGGAATATTTTTCTCTTTATAAATCCAGGTCACATTTATCAGAGCAGTTGTGCCCCAAAGGACAGCTATACTGCATCCTAGATGTGTCTAAAATAAACTGGTCATGACTTATTTCAGCTTATAATTATGTAGTTAGACTTTTTGCACAAAAGTCTAACTACATAATTATAAGCTTTTAATCTGCATATCCACCTGAAGCCACTTCTTTGACATTTGTGATTTTTAAAGAAATGTTCATCAGCTATAGACCTACTTTGTATTTAGTGCTAATTAGCTGCTGGCATGACTGTAGACTCTTTAGACACGTTAATCAACACCTTGATCTGAATGTGTTGTGTTTTTTCTCAAATCATTGGATCCAAAATGTGACTTGTTCAGAAGTAATTATGAGCCATACTGTTGTTTGTGTTTTTCAGTTTCCTGCACCAATACCATGGAAACAGTTTTTAGACCTAAGACTAGTAACTCACATTAGATCCTCTAAGCTCTCAGTGCTTTTTTTTTTTTTCTTTAAAAATTGGGAAAGAAAAAGAAGCCGGCACTGCAGGAACACTCTCCCAGTGGACATCTAACGCAGTGGAAAGATGCAGATGAAAAATGAGCTCTGCGGAAAGCTGCAGTGAAGGAGAGTGTTGGGAGAAAACTGCTTTTAAATGAGTTGACTCGTTTGCTTATGGTGTAATGAAGAGGCCTTCAAAACAATCAAGTGTTAAGTTCAACTGTGATGAACTGTAGAGGGCTGCCAAACTCTCTGAAGTTGTAGTAACTGATGAGATGTCCTTGTCTGTCCTGTAGGCGGCTGTCTTTGCTGAAGCCTTCCCCTCGCTGCCTGCTTCATCTTCAAGTGACCCCTGTGACCACGGTACTGTTCCCACACTGACCCAGCTCCTCAGGGGCAGAGCCAGCCAGGACCAGGGGTAGGTAGACCATCTCGGCTGAGCCTACTGTATGGCCGTTAACATAACCCAATCATAAAATCACAGGAGGTCGGGGGGGTCAGGACCCACCCCATCTGAGGGTTGTCCCCCCCCCCCCCTAAAAATATCATTAAAACCATGCTGTGTATTGTAATATATACTGTACTTCAAATAATTGTGTAAGTAGTGAAACAATATAAATGCACACAGGGCAACAAAATGACTAGAAACATTTTGAGTCCCCCCTCCCTTGCCTCACAGTGGTTTGGTCCACTGCTTGGTGTTCTCCATTTACGTTAACAATACACAGAAGTCCGGTGGGACTTTTTCATTGATTCTATTAGATGCTATAATACAGATGATGCTGGCGGGCTGGCTTGTTAGTTATCTTTATTCTAGAAGACTCAGTTCTCAGTTCAGCATAATCTGTATTAGAGAAAAAAATCACTTAATCAGATGTTTGAAGTGAATTGAATAGCCTTTGCCAGCCTTACTTACTGGAGTTCCACAACTACACATATCCTGTTACACAGAACAGATGTGGTTGTATTATTTGTGTCCCCTTCAATAATAGTCTTAAGAAATGTTATGGTTATTGTCCCCCTCCATTCATTAGATGAAATTCACACCCATGCATTTTGATTAACTGTATATCAATTGATCTGCTGCAGTGTTTGCTAGCTGGTTGACGCATTGCTCCAATTTGTAATAGCACGTATTAGAGCCCACAGAAAACTTTACATGACGTGCTTGTAATCCACTTTAGGAGGATTCTTTACTGTCAGAAGCTCATATTTACTGCAAATGTGACAGGGCATGAACACAGCAACAGTACAGCAAGGTAACCTGTGCAACAGCTGAGCAGTAAAACAACTAGAGGAAAATATGTGTTTTCTAATGTGGGATGTTTCATGCTTAATAAGCTCATGGTTTATGCTCATGATAACATGAAAGTGGCATGACACAGTCAACCATCACTCGTTTGAACAAGGGACTGTTGATCACAAGTGGGTTTCTCCCTGAATATTTAAAGTGCTCATATTATGCTTTTTGGCTTTTTCCCTTTCCTGTATTGTGTTATATATCTTTTTTGTGCATGTTATAGGTTTACAAAGTGAAAAAGCCCAAAGTCCCCCCCAAAGGGACTTACCATCTCCAACAGAAAACACTGTTCACCAACTGCTCCAAACAGCTCTGTTGTAGTCCAGCCTTTACTTCAGAGACACACGTGGTCACTTTGGAACACACGTTATAATGCTCGCCTAGCTGCTAGCATGGCACGCCCTCATACTCTGCTTCTGACTGGCTAGTAGTCCTTACCTAGGTACTGTCAGGACACGCCCTCATACTCTGCTTCTGACTGGCTAGTAGTCCTTACCTAGCTACTGTCAGGACACGCCCTCATACTCTGCTTCTGACTGGCTAGTAGTCCTTACCTAGGTACTGTCAGGACACGCCCTCATACTCTGCTTCTGACTGGCTAGTAGTCCTTACCTAGGTACTGAGCATGTGTGACTCCCAACAAAGATGGAACAGAAGTGTGATGTCTCACTCTGTAGCTAAAACAGAGAGCTCAACACACAGGGTGAAAAGAGGAGCTGCAGCAATGTGCAGTACAACAAATATATGGTGTTTTTTTTTTTTATTTAAATCATGTAAACCTATTCTGATATAACCTCTAAATACAATTATGAACCTGAAAATGTGCATAATATGAGCACTTTGATTAAAGTATGTAGTGTAGTAGTGAAATGTATTTTGGTCTGTAAATAATTACACAAACTATATGTTATAAAAGAACAGAAAAAACAAACAGATAGCAAAGAAATCCTCTTTAACAGAAATACAATGATTTTTTTTTTACATTGATCCTGAGCCTTTTTTTTAAACATGCATACACTTACAATTATATTGCGTTACTCTTTTTATTAACTTTTTTGATACTTGACTTTTTGTCAAATTCAGTGAATATGTCCTCGCTGACTCCACCTTTTCATAAACCACCAATTCATTTCTGCGTAGTGCAATCATATGGAATAAATGCTACTGAATTGAGCATTATTCATACAAGAGCAGTTGGTTAATGATAAATAATAATATCAATAATGTGTATCATCAATATGCAATATCTGCCAGTGATTACTACCTAAGTAGAGATTTCCTTTGTCTCTGACGCTAAAATGTTTGTGAGTTTTCAGCGTCTCAGAGATGTCACATCATAGTCACACCAAAGGAATTATTTTTCTTTGCAAGTATTGAACAATTCTGCATTTGCATCAGCACTGTGTGTTTCTAGAACCAGGAGCTTATGGAAATAAGTACAAAAGAAAAAAGTCCTCATTTGATGTTTTGTTGTAAAATCTATGTTGGAATGAGGTTGTGTGAGTTGTGTGGATTTAGTGGATCAGTTTTTTAAATGTAACAAATTGTGGCCACCCAGTGGTTTATGTGGTGAACTGCAAGGTGGGGGTCGACTGCATCTCTGAGAACAGAACATGTTCATTGCGATATAACAAATACGGGTTTTTGGAATGCTGACATTGTTTATTGGAGCACTAATTGCCATTATTCAGTATCATCAGTTTCATTAACGAAATAATATAAAAGCAGTTCACGGACTGAATTTACATTGAAGTGACGCAAAAATTCTCCAAGAAAATCCCAAATAACATGGACGATTTACTGTGGGTAGTTATCTGATTCTCAAGCTTCATAGAGGAGTTTGTATATAAAATAAAGTATTTGAATAAAGTCACTACTTATTGACCATTTAAGTTTCAGTAATCCAACTTTATAGCATTTCTCCCTAAATGAAGACTGTCTTCAAACTCTCTAAACTCCTGTCACTCTGAACAACAACATGCATTGAATCATTGCTTCCTCTGTCCCTGTTTGACCCTGCAGGCTGTTGGACAGTTTCCATGACTTGAACAAAATGATATGTCAGAGATACAAGAGAGAGAATGGCGTGTCTCGTGACCTGCTGCTGAGGACTTTACGCCTGGCGCAGCCGCACACTGTGAGTAACTACTGGTATCATTCACACTGACAGATGTGGGAATGGCACTGCAGCATTCTTTAGAAAACATAATGTATCTCATAACAAAATATGTCTCTTATATATCTCATAACAAAGTACGTGTCCATAACTTGATTCACACCATGCTGATAGGTTTCCGTATTCTGTTTAGAAAACACTTTTCAAATCAAATGTTACAGTAAGTGATTCTCGGTCTCTACACACGCACATACGTGATTTTCACACATAAGTTCATGCAGAGGAATTAGCGCGGAGTGTCCAGTACTTAGTGTCCAGTTACCATTTGTTAAGTTTCAAGGTTGTTAAATTAAATTTGTCAGGGCAGCCTTACCAGCATGTAAAAGGACCTGATAGTGCTGTTTACCTGAAGGAAACTGCAGCTCCATTCAAATGAAGTGGCCGCTGTTAAATGCAAAACACTCCTCACACTTCACCGTCGCTGATAAATGAACAGAGCTGGCAGGCTGGGCGCACAGTTGACCCAAACCATGTGAGAAAGCTACAGAGCACCTGATGTGTGATTTATGCCTCCAGGATTTTTTTTCTGCAGAGTAGCAGAGCAGGAACTACCACTGTGTTTTTCTTTATTGTTTTAGCTATTAATCTTCATTAGTCTGTTCTTGAGTTATTCAGGAGGTACGTGTTAGCTAACTACTCATTAGCTGTTACTTACTGATTTGTTGCTTATTTGGTAACTACTGAATTAGAGTTTGTCCACTTTATAATAATGTGTTAAACAAATGGATTACAACAGAGGCAACTACAACTTGACAGTCTTCATGAAAAGGGTTTTATTTGTGAAATTATACAAAGGTTTTATTCTTAATGATCCCAGTCACTTCCACACAGTGAGGCACAGCTTACAGCTTATTAAATAAACACTGCTATCGGATCAGTACTCGGTATCGGACCGTACCTACTGTAGTCCTGCATTGCCAGACCTATCTGGACTGGCTCCTCCACACATACAGTCTGGGATAAGAGAAAAAAAACATAGACTGTATAAGGAAAAAAAAACGCTCTGGCTTGTTTACATTTCTTTAAACCAATCACAATCGTCTTGGGCGGCGCTATGGGCTCCAGCCGCAGCGACGGCGGCTCTGCAAAATGATCTCTGGAAGGAACTTGTTTTGGTGGAACATTTGTATCCTGCAAAAGAAAACGCCACAGATGATATTAAATGAAGTTAACTGTTCACACAATACAGTAATGTGAGCTATTTAAATTAGGGGTAAACATGGTTAAACGTAATTTTACCAGTGTATCAGCATTTGTATTTTGTCTACAGCAATCCCACCAATCGGTCCCAAAATGTCCTAGTTAGAGAGTAAATGCCTTAAACGTATTCTTTGTAAATCTTTACAATCATTCCCTGAAAGAACCAAGTGGGCCTGCCTTGTTGCAAGATCCAAATCTTCTTCAAAACATTTTAGCGCATAGCTTGCTAGCTCGAAGGTGGTTGTTGTTTCCCGTAGCGAACGGAGTTTGAGAACGGCAACGCACAGACAGTGGAAGGTGAGGGACATCCGGCGTAACATCTGGCAGCACCGGATGTGGGGCAATTGCCCTGGAAATGTATTGTCGTTGATCCAGATTAGCCCATACCCAAAGCCAAAGTTCCTAGTGTCCCAAAACCCAAGGTGCCGTCATTGAATGAATAAGAAAAATCTTCCATTTACAATCATATAGAAAAAAAACCCAGCAAATCCTCTCATGGAACCAGATAATCAATTCTCATAATTGTTGTACATAAATTTTCTGTCGACCAAAGACTTGATTAATCAACCCATCACTTTAGCACTTAAGGAGTAGACCACCGAGTTGTGTTGCTGATCTTAGCAGGTGTTCAGGAGCCTGACGTCTTCACACTCAGATTCTAGTCAGAATATAAGTGTGATACTGCTCCATTGGGCTGTGAATATGTGAATATTTCAACCGAACCAGGAAAGCAAAGGCCTCTGCAATCAATTGGAATGACCTACAACCAATCAGAGCAACGGAGTATGTGACCTATGTTGATATTTTGCCAAATCCTGTAGGAAGGATTGCAAAAACATTTTTGTGATCGACAAATGGCTTGATCGCGGTTCTCTGTTCCTCTTTTTAAAATGAAAGCGCTGTCAATATCTTCTATAAAAGACACGATGGCGGAATCTACACATCTCAATTCTCCAGCGGCAGCCATCTTTGTTGTAAACAAATTCAACCCAAGCGCTCTTTGGTGAGGTGGTTGATTACGTTACTGTTGATCATCTGTCCATCATCGTATAAAGCCCATCCTGACAATCTGATTGGTCCAAACAGCTCTGGTTTGAGCATAGTTGCTCCACAACGGATCAAGTCCCAACCTCAAATGTTGTGGGCGGGGCTACGTTCGGCTGCCATCCAGGCTAGGTGTTCAGTAGTCTAATATCACATCTGCATGCTCGTGTTCTTATCTCTGCAGGAAAGCAGACCTGCTCCCTGGACATCCAATCGCCGTCTCTCCCCTGGCCTCCCGTCGGCCAATCGGCACGCTCAGAATGCTGCCGCTAAGCGACGGCTGTCATATGACTACAACAGAAACATCATGGAGTAACTGTGCGGGTTCAGCTCCAGCTGGACTGTGATTGATCAAGGTTTTCCTGAAGAACTGCAGGTTTTAACCACAGCAAGGCACAACGGACCAACAGCAGGTTTCTCAAGACTCTGGATTAACATGTGTACTACTACATGTACTATCTGCCCGTCAAATACTGATGGATACACTCCCTGGTAAATTAAGCCTGAGCCGCAGAGAAGACGTAACCTGGATGAAAATGGAGCGACGGTTGTGTTTCAGATCTTGTCTCCTCCAGCTCCTGTAGATGGTGTTTCCATTACACATGTGCCACTTGTTCACCACCACCACCACCACCAGCCCCCTCCTGTTTTATATTTTAATTTTCCTATTCGACCCTGCTAACAGCAGGTTGTACAAGGTCTTCGTTACTATGTTAGAGGAAGAGTCAAGAACATTATGTCACCACGTCAACCATGACATATTTCCTTCCTGTTCTTTTATTATCTAAGATTTTAATTCTACCTACATAGAAATATTTCCATTTGTCAGAGCTGCTGTTTTCGGTGGGAACTGTCTCATTGTTTGAATTGCATCTCAATGGGTTGAGTCACACAAAAACATTGACTTGCAGGGAATGAATGATTTTGGAAGGTCAGCATGCTTTGCTAACTAGTTCATCTGTATTGATATAAGCAAATATTTCTTCCTCACTCATCTCATTCTCTTATATTTTGGCTTTTTGCCTATCTCATCTTTAATAGATGAGATATTTTCTTTTCCAGAATAGCGTCACTGTGGCTCCACCAAAGAGTCGTCCAACTCAACCAATGAGATTGTTTCTTTTTCTAGAGCAGCTCTGCCAGAAAGGCTGTAGAACTGGTGTTGTGTTCGTGTCATGTGGAAGTGGAAGAAAGCAATAAGAGCAAATGATTTCTGTTACAACTTGCAACCATTTCAATTATCATACAGTTCAAGATGGCAGTTGGCAATGTTGCTGATAGTGAAATTTGCACATGGAAGTTATTCTGAAGTTATTAACACTAACCTGTTTGGGCGTTAAAAAAAATGTTTTCCATTGTTTTTATAACATACAAGTTCCATTTACAAATGAATGTGGCGTAAAGCTTCTGTCTGCCTCCCATAAATGCACGTTTATTTATGGAGCACATTTCAGATACAAGCCAATTCAAAGTTCTTTACATAAAGCATTAAAAGCATCGAGGCAAATTGCAAAAGAAATACACTACAATTAAAACAGTCATCAAAGAGCCAAGAGAATAGGAAATGAAAACAAGCTCAAATAGAGTAAGCTATAAAATACAAGAATGAAAGTTACAGTGCAGACTAGGAAATTAATTATTTGATTTAATAAAAGGCAGAGGCAAACAAAAAGGTCTACTGAGAGTGTCAGCGGACCTGTAGTTTTCTGGGAGTTTGTTCCACATATATGGTGCTTCAAAACAGAACGCTGCTTCCCCATGTTTTGTTCTGACTCTGGGGACAGAAAGCAGACATTATTATATTACATTACACGTCATTTAGCTGAGGCTTTTATCCAAAGCGACTTACAATTGCTATATATGTCAGAGGTTGCACGCCTCTGGAGCAACTGGGTAAAGTGTCTTATTTTTATTCGTAACCTGCCACCTGCCACTACTAGGGGCGCTAATTTATGAAGCGCTCCTCTGGGTCGCATCAGAGGGTATTATTGTATGGTTTGGAGAAGTGGCTAAAACCTGTAGTGTATATGTATGGATGCCAACGTATCTCTCCAGATGTAAACATCAGCTAGATTCATGCAAACGTCAAAGCTCATTTCCCTCCCTTTGTGTTTCTGAGTGAGTGAAGTAACAGAAAGTCATGTTATCCCACTGGAAAGCAAAGTAACGCATTATTTTTACTGGCAGAATGCTGACGATGCGTCCAGATGGGATGAGTCTTACATTTTTGATGCATGTGCTTTCATTGTGTGTTTGCTACAGAAAAGCCAATGACAAGAATGAATCTTGAAATACTGTAATTTTGGTTCCTCAGAGAAACAAGTTTGTCTTCCAGTTAGTGCCAACAGGAACACCAATGAAAGTGCCAAAGTTTACGAGGTAACAGAAGCGATTCAGGAGGAAACGCTGCCTCTGGTTGCTCAGAGACGCTGAAGTAGACTCAAACAAAAATGTTGGCATGTGATGTTTCTCTGTTTTCTTTGTCTTTCCGTCTGGCTTCCTGTTTGCCTTTCTCTCTCTTTCCGCACACTCACAGTTGAGTCCACGGGCATGACTTGAATCTAGCTGCCAATCAAAACAATGTTTTTGTTTTCTGATTATGTTGTTTACATTATGACCACGTCAATGATGCACTGTACATTTTTTCATTTACATTTACATTACATTTTCTCACCTCAGAAGGTTTATTTTGCTTGTATATTTCAATTGTCAACTCAAATCATTTGTGATGAAATTCAGAAACAATCGAGTGTGTGTGTGTCATTTGTACAAACTACAAATTGCTGAAAAAGAAAAGATACATATTTTCTGATCCGTCTCAAATGAGGAAGCAGTTGCCGCCTTGTTAACTGACGTAATAAAATGATACTGTGTGATGGCTGATCGCTGCCTTGTGACATTCAGAAGTATGTGACTTGTGAGTATGTGACGTGTTAAAAACTGCATAACTGACAAGCTATAATCACCACAAGATAACTACTATTTAACTATTTAAGACCTTTGTATGAAACAGAGGAACATTTTGGTATCTAATTATGTAGATATATTTATATAAATGAAATAATATAGATGGAAGGACCTGGATAACTCAACAATTTGCTGAGCTGGTATAGATTTGCTTGACGGCCATGACTTCAGAGATCAACAACTCTTTCAATGTATATATGGGCATGAGAGTACTAGATTAAGATAGATTTTTAGTTTTTCTAGACTAAAATCTGAATTTAACATTATCCAATGTTGTTTTTCTCTTCTAAACTTAAAAGTCAGGCAACTCTTTTGTGTGATAAATGTGAAAATGGTGTTGCATGTTCATACCACTGCCACACTGGAGTGAAAATCCTTGGACGAGGCAGAACATTTCTCTAAATGCGTTGATTTGGGCGAGAATGTGTTGCATCAAAACACACAGTGATATACAATCATGCTGATTTTTGGAGTATATGTTATTCCTGTCCAGGAGCACTCAGACTTAGTATAAGGATGTTTTGTGCAATAATTAAGTGTCAGGCTCATGACCAAACAGTTATAGACATTTTAAAATTCACCACACTGCTGTTTGTTGCAGGATTACTCAGGCACCTACTGTCAAATATTTCAACAGTCATAACAAAACAGTGTTGAGACATCCAATAAAATGATCCGGTTAATTATGCAATAGCAGATTGGATGCATTTTTGTAAGAGAAAAAAACAATTTTGAAAGTCACAAGCTTACTTGTTTAGCTTGTAGGCAGACTAGCATCATCTCCCCCTGACTGTAAATAGACAAACACATAAAATAGCACACATCGTGACATCTTCCACTGTTGATCAAAATAGCATGTTACGTGTGTTCACATGTATTAATTCACGCATGTTTGTGCAGAGGATAAGAAAGGTATTTATTGAACTTTGGCTCATAGCTCAACTGTTGTGAGTGATACTGTAGCCTATGATTGGTAAAAAGCTGACTATTTACAGTAGCCGAGCTTAGCATTTCTTTAAATAGGCCTACATAAAAATATGTATTTTTCATTGCAGGTTAGGCAGTTTGTCTGCAGTGTTGCTCAGGAAATCCCACTATATCAAAGGCTGAAGGTTCACTTTTAAATAAAAAAAGCCAACATCTCTCCCTAGTGAGATCGGTGAAGTAGCTCTGTAGTCCAGAGAGAGTTAAGCACTTTATTTGCTGAGTCAGAGCAGCTCCTGCCTCCCTGCTGCTCCGTGTTAACAGAGCTTTGTACTGCAAGGTGGAAAACAGGCCTGTGGGCAGCCGACCTGACCCTGGCCCCACCGTTTACGTGAGTCAGCTGGCCTTTTACATACTCCACAAACAAGACAGCGATTACTTCACGGAGAAACTAACTAAGAGCATTATGGAGGGTGTTTTATTGTGCCTAGCAACCTCTGTCTGTGCAGTTAAAACCCAGATGAGTCATGAATTTAGATCTGAGTGTTTTGTGAACTGGAATTTAAAGTGCTCATATTATGCTTTTTGGCTTTTTCCCTTACCTTTATTGTGTTATATATCTTTTTGTGCATGTTATAGGTTTGCAAAGTGAAAAAGCCCAAAGTCCCCCCCAAAGGGACTTACCATCTCCAACAGAAAACACTGTTCACGAACTGCTCCAAACAGCTCTGTTGTAGTCCAGCCTTTACTTCAGAGACAAACGTGGTCACTTTGGAACACACGTTATAATGCTCGCCTAGCTGCTAGCATGGCACGCCCTCATACTCTGCTTCTGACTGGCTAGTAGTCCTTACCTAGGTACTGTCATGGCACGCCCTCATACTCTGCTTCTGACTGGCTAGTAGTCCTTACCTAGGTACTGTCAGGACACGCCCTCATACTCTGCTTCTGACTGGCTACTAGTCCTTACCTAGCTACTGTCAGGACACGCCCTCATACTCTGCTTCTGACTGGCTAGTAGTCCTTACCTAGGTACTGTCAGGACACGCCCTCATACTCTGCTTCTGACTGGCTAGTAGTCCTTACCTAGGTACTGTCAGGACACGCCCTCATACTCTGCTTCTGACTGGCTAGTAGTCCTTACCTAGGTACTGTCAGGACACGCCCTCATACTCTGCTTCTGACTGGCTAGTAGTCCTTACCTAGGTACTGTCAGGGCACGTCCTCATACTCTGCTTCTGACTGGTTAGTAGTCCTTACCTAGGTACTGTCAGGACACGCCCTCATACTCTGCTTCTGACTGGCTAGTAGTCCTTACCTAGCTACTGTCAGGGCACGCCCTCATACTCTGCTTCTGACTGGCTAGTAGTCCTTACCTAGGTACTGTCAGGACACGCCCTCATACTCTGCTTCTGACTGGCTAGTAGTCCTTACCTAGGTACTGTCAGGGCACGTCCTCATACTCTGCTTCTGACTGGTTAGTAGTCCTTACCTAGGTACTGTCAGGGCACGCCCTCATACTCTGCTTCTGACTGGCTAGTAGTCCTTACCTAGGTACTGTCAGGACACACCCTCATACTCTGCTTCTGACTGGCTAGTAGTCCTTACCTAGCTACTGTCAGGAGACGCCCTCATACTCTGGTTCTGACTGGCTAGTAGTCCTTACCTAGGTACTGTCAGGACACGCCCTCATACTCTGCTTCTGACTGGCTAGTAGTCCTTACCTAGGTACTGTCAGGACACGCCCTCATACTCTGGTTCTGACTGGCTAGTAGTCCTTACCTAGGTACTGTCAGGACACGCCCTCATACTCTGGTTCTGACTGGCTAGTAGTCCTTACCTAGGTACTGTCAGGACACGCCCTCATACTCTGCTTCTGACTGGCTAGTAGTCCTTACCTAGCTACTGTCAGGACACGCCCTCATACTCTGCTTCTGACTGGCTAGTAGTCCTTACCTAGCTACTGTCAGGACACGCCCTCATACTCTGCTTCTGACTGGCTAGTAGTCCTTACCTAGGTACTGTCAGGACACGCCCTCATACTCTGCTTCTGACCGGCTAGTAGTCCTTACCTAGGTACTGTCAGGGCACGCCCTCATACTCTGCTTCTGACCGGCTAGTAGTCCTTACCTAGGTACTCTAAGGACACGCCCTCATACTCTGCTTCTGACTGGCTAGTAGTCCTTACCTAGGTACTGTCAGGACACGCCCTCATACTCTGCTTCTGACTGGCTAGTAGTCCTTACCTAGGTACTGTCAGGACACGCCCTCATACTCTGCTTCTGACTGGCTAGTAGTCCTTACCTAGGTACTCTAAGGACACGCCCTCATACTCTGCTTCTGACTGGCTAGTCAGGGGCGGTTCTACAGTGAATGATGCCCCGGGCGAGACACACTTTTTAAGGTGCACAATCATCATCATTTTGGGAAATAAGCTAATTTACTTTCTTGTACAACTCTACATGTCTTTTGAGTTAGGTCTTAAAGGGTTAAGGTTGGGGATAAAAGTTTCCGCTGGTTGCCTGGCAACCTCATGGTAACAACAATATTTCATTAACTGCTCCCAGCCAACAAATAGTCTGGCACATGACCCTTGTATAACCACAACATGTTGTTTTTTAAACTTTTTTTTACAGATTGAATAAGTGAGATACAATGTTTTAATGAGTAAGAGTTAGAGGTGCTGGTAGGTGGATTCAGTTTCCCACTTGTCTTCAGTCTTTATGCTAAGCTAAGCTAACCAGCTGCTGGGTGTAGCTTCATATCTACCAAACAAACATGAAAATTGTGTCAATGTTTTCATTAAACTCTTGGCAAGAAAGCAAATAAGCATATTTTTCCAAAATGTCTAAGAAAATTGCATTAAGTGATCCTCATGTGGAAATGTGTTCCCTAAAGAATATGCAGTGCTTTATTCAAGATGAATGGCAGGAGTATTATATTCCACATTATGATATGCATGATTTTCATATTTGGAGGAAACCCATTACATGCTATATTCATACCCTACATACCCATACAGACTGTATAAAACTCCACACCAAAAGAACCAGGACACAGAGATCCAAACCAAGGACCTTCCTCCAACAACTCAAACTGTGACACATCTCCATTGTTGTTTTGGATGATGCTGAGGAAATAAGAGCTTAATTGAAATATAAAATCATATTTTAACCTGATAATAACAATAACAATTGTCTTACAAGACAAGCAAGGAGATACGTCTCTTCTTGGTTATCTCTGGCTCTTCTTTATTGAGCAGCAGAAGAGGATTATTTTTCATTTCAGTAGGATTGAACATGTCTTTAAAACAGCAAGTTCTGTCAAACAAGTCACAACTTTATTACATTTTTGCTCGGATTTATAATTGAGGAAAAAAAACAGATTATAAGTGCAATAATCCAACAACGATGTGTTCTTAGTTGACAGAAGCTTGTGATCCCTGTATACACGCAGTGGTGTAGTCTAATGTATTGTGGTATACTGTTACTGTACTGTATGTTTGGGGGGGGGGGGGTCTGGGTGCCCTTTCCCAGGGAAATTCTCAGCGTCAAAGACTTCATTTCCTACATTTTGATACACTTTTATGCAGCAATTCACGGCTAAAATACCTTTATTTAGCCTATGCAAAGAAAAAAACAACACAGATGACAATTTAAAATATGTCAAAAATATAATGGAAAGTATGCTGTAGTGTGTCATTGCGCATTTTTAAGTGGGTATATGGAAATCCTGGAGCTTTCTTAGTGAGTATACGGCTACCTGCGTTTCACGTAGACTAGACCACTGTAGGCTACGCCCTTGGGGAGACTTTTCCAGGATCCAGGATGCACTTCCCTGAGTGAGTTGAACACACTCTAGGCCTATAGCTGTCTCTACTGTGGGAGGAGGATGCATTGAAAAGGAGGGGTTCAAGTTCAATTAGGACAGCCCCCAAAAACACAGTTCTCACGAAAAAGAAAGGAGAGCAGTCACACAGAGACAGAGAGGGAAGCCCCGTTTAGAGCAGCTCCCGCTGATGTTAATCCCGGAGTAAAACAAGACAACATGCATTCTGTAGGCAGGTCGTGGCTGCTGCTTACAGGCTTCATACTGTTTTATATCATCTACCTGCTGTTCGGAGCCCTGATGTTCTCCAGCATCGAGCGGCCGGTGGAGGACAAGCTGCGACAGGACATGGAAGTCCTGAAGCAGGAGTTTCTGAACCAGAGCTGCGTCAACTCCACGTCGCTCGAACTCTTTCTGGTCAAAGTGCTGACGGCCAACAAGTACGGCGTCTCCGTCCTCGGAAACAACTCCGCTACCTCCAACTGGGACCTGACATCCTCCATGTTCTTCGCCAACACTCTGGTCACCACTGTCGGTGAGTTCAGGCAAAAGTTGTTAGCGACTAAAAGTCACTTTGCGGTTGTTGTTTTTTTACCCAGGACGTGAAACTGACTGAAAATAGCCTACCTTAAAATCCCATGAAGATGTCCCAGTATACACATCAAGATGACATAACGCCATGAATTATTAACAAAACAAAGGTTCACCACCACCAGTCCAATAGGCCTGTAAGGACTTTATTTTTTGATAAAGATAAAAGATAAAACGCCACAAAAGTCTAATAGGCCTACAGGTAATAACTTTCTTTTTTTGCCACGTGTCGTTGATGTGATGGAAAAGTTTCAGTTGTGTGAGTGACTTTCAGCTTTTAGTCAGTTAAGAGATCATAGCACAAACCTATCATAACAGAAAACCACACAGACCCAGAGGGGAAATAGGTTTCTTCAATACTTCATAAACACATAATTTCCTGTTCGTTCAAATGTGGGAAACTCTGTTAGCATGCGAGTTATTTCCCTTGATCTGAGGGAATGTCCAGTTGTTTTAGTCAATTCTGTTCAATACTACAATGCCATGTCACAGTTGTTAGGAATTTGCATCAGTGCAGCTCTTAAACACACACACACACACACACACAAAAGTAACTGAAAATATGTAAAATAAGGGCAGCAAAAACAGTTCTCAACATTCAAATATACATAATGTAATAATGGCCTAAAATGGGACTTTTATTGTGTAAATGGGACGATAGTAAGTTCACTGACAGTTACCAGAAAACTGCACAGTCTGACTCAGTTATATTTTATGTGATACTGTGGTCTGAACACCCACTGACACTGTATATAGACGCCTGAGCTGAATGTTACAGGAAGTAAAAGGTGCTGCTGGGTTTTCATACAGAGGTTTTTGTGGGACCAGCCAGTTCATCTACACCAGTAACATTGTGGTGTCCCTGTACTGTTCACACACCTGCACAACCACGTATTACTTATACACCCACATCATAACCAGCCGAGACAGCAACGTTGTTTTCACCTTGTGAGTCTGTGCTTGTCTGTGTGTGTGTGTCATTATTGCAAAATGTGTTCCTGGAGAAACGTGGTGTAGCTGGAACTACCACAGAAGTGGATTTGAGTACTTTGCCAGATGTTTATATGTCTGCCTGTGGAGAGATTTTGTTGCACAGACAAGATGCAGTGAAAATGTTTTACAGGTGTGTAGTTGAGGTCAGACTGAAGGCCGAGTTCGAAGATGGGTGTGGTCCAGGCAATGGAACAGTTGATGTTATGACAAATTGGGGGGCTGGGGCTAGTCTCGCTTTGCCAGACCCTCCTCCAAAGCACGCTGAAGGAGGGTGTGGCTACTTCACACTGCATTCGGGGATGGGAGGAAAACGTGGTCTGGTTTAATGGCATTTCTTTAAACCAATCAGAATCGCCATGGGCGGTGCTAAACTCCGCACAGAGCCGCTGCAAAATAGTTGTGCAAGAGAAAACTCGCTATTCCGTCCATGATTATGTTCTCACAGAAGCTTTCTGGTTTTACATTAATGCTGCCATCAGTCTGTGATGAAAAAAAGACACTTTCCACCGGGCTAAACTACTTTTCTGGGGGAAACCCTGGCTTATGAATTGACCGACGTGACATCATGACTTCGCGTAAACATACACGCCACTTTCTAAAGCCAAGTAGCATTTTGAGCTATCCGCGTGTATGTCTACTAGGGCTGCAGCTAACGATTTATTTTTTTAATCGAGTATTCTAGCGATTACTTCATCGATTTAATCGAGTAATCGGATAAAAAAAATATTTTGCGTTATTAAACAACAATACCAAATAATGCATAACGGAAATACAGGTATTTATTAACACTTTTATTGGCTATCAAAACTAAGCCCATTTAAGTGTCACCTGACATTGCAGAAACAAATGGATAACAATACTGTGGAATATGTATAACATATAAAACTATGAAATACAACTTTAATAGTAAAGGCTATTTTGGTCTTCTTAAGACAGAAGTTTTGACAGGCACTGCCAGTGTCAACGCTACCAGGACTCACTACCAAAATACTGCAGCATCACCGCAGTAACATTACACAGATATGCTCCGGGGGGCTTCATTGCAAGCTTCTGTGCTAAGTCACATTCTACACTGCTGCTCACATGGGACATGCAAACTCAAATGTATGAAGCAGAACAGAAATCACCTTTGTTTTCAGGAGCAGTTTGTTTGCTCTACTGTATGGGATGCGTTAACGTATTTCACAATACTGCATGTGTTTTTACTTATGTGACACTTCCTTAAATGTTATCTTTATAATATGTTTAGTTCCCAACACAAGCAGTCAGATGATCATGCAGATTGTGAACAAACCACCAGTTTATTATCTTGCCCTTTTTTTTTATCTGGAGGTAAAAACAGAAGTAGTCTCACATTGCCAGACCTTCCTCCACAGGTCTGGCAATGTGAGACATGGATATAAACTAAACCAGAAGTGAACAAACACACAGAATGTCATTTGATGTTTTTATAACCCCTCGTATCGAATAACTGTGTACACAACTACAGTAGGTACGTTGAAGAGGAGCCATAGAGTTCTGCAAAATCAGATTGTGGAAGTTTTTACTATGAATAGATTGGAAAAGTAGTTTTAACATTTGCCTGTTTAAATTTTTTGGTGAAACTGTGAGTTTGTTCACAACCTCTCTGATCATCTCACGGATGGCACGTGAGACGCAAAACGACCACAAAAACCTATTCATGTATTGTGTTTGCAAGTGAAAACTGGTGTTGTTGGGTATATGAATTATACAAGTACTGATGTTCTGTACAAATGAAGTTCCTAACAGACTTATAAAGTTCATTGAATTGAATATTTTCTCCACAGAGCTGCAAACATCAGCAAAACAATTAAAAGTTAATTGTTGGATAATTTCATATAAATGAGGTTTCTTGACGATGAATTCACCAAATAAGTGTAAAGCTAGGGTTAATTAGCTGGTTCTAGTGGTGAATATACTGGTGGTAATGGGGAAAGAAAATGCCAAAAAGCGACGTCAATTTAAAAAACGGTGATCTGGAGGACAACACAAGGGTTAAGAAGAATTATTCTAAATGTACATACAAATGCAACAACGTATCTGCCCTCTTCCTTTTACCTCCAGGGTATGGTCAAAGCACTCCGCTGTCTGACACTGGAAAAGCTTTCTCCATCCTCTACGCCTTGATAGGAGTCCCTTTCACCATGCTGGTGCTCACCGCCTGCGTCCAGAGGATCATGTGCCCTCTGGTCCTCGCTCCCGTCAGCCTCCTGCAGCGGTTGGGCATGGAGCCTCGGCCGGCCACGTTTGTCCACTTCCTGTTGCTGCTGCTTGTGGTGGTGTTGTGCTTCTTCGTGGTGCCGGCGGCCGTGTTCAGCTCAGTGGAGTTGTCCTGGTCGTTCTTGGATGGCATCTACTTCTGTTTCATCTCGCTGTGCACCATCGGACTGGGCGACTTCGTTCCGGGGACGCAGCCTGGGATGAAGTACAGGCAGCTGTACCAGGTCAGCGTCATGGGTGAGTAGCGTTGTTATTACGTCCCTCGTAGATCAGAAATGCATTCATCCAGTCACCCAACTCTAGTGTAGCCAGACTATACCTATTACAGCAGAGTGGCAGGAGCCTGCCTACATCGATCACATGTGGGGTCTATGTCAGCTTTAATCCTAGAAAGTCTGACTTTAGACCAGTGAAGACGATTTGTACAATTTTGAATTGTAATACAGCATGTCTAAGGCATATGGATGATGAGAAAATTCCCTTTGTTATTTTCTGCCAAGTTTCCTCTGGAATTGGTTCATCTAGATCCGTCTCCCAATTGTTTTTAAGTAGAACATCCACATTTCTAAAGTCGTATTTGCCCTTTTTAAAGTTGAGCCAGAAAGTAAATCTTTTACACTGAATTTCTTTGGAACTGGAAGGCTAATATTAGCGCATCAGTATACTCATAATTGTCTTTTTACTAGTGTCTAGTGTGTTTTTATATATATATATATATATATATATATATATATATATATATATATATATATATATATATATATATATATATATATATATATATATATATATATATATATATATATATATATATATATATATATATATATATATATATTAAACTTGTTTCCAAAAACTGCAACCAGTTTTTCTGGTCATACAAGTGTCATGCATCCTTTTTTAAGCAAACACAGATTTTCTGCTTCAGGTACTTGTTTTTGTTTTTGTCACGTCTGATGTTTAACTTGTTCTAAGGTTAGTCTGAATGTTTCAACAGTCAAACTAACAAGCTCACACACTTCCTCCTTTTTGAGGCTTGGTTATCTGCAGGACGTCTGCAGGATATTTGATAAAAAGGTGTTGTCTCATTGTAATTCAGGCCACATTGTTTGACACATCAGCACCTGTTCACTGAGCAAACAAATTAGTTGTGTATACCTACATTTTAGTTAGTGCAGATGAATTGGTACTCGCACGTGGAATTTACCATAGACGTGTTGTAAAATACTGACAAATGCCAGACGTTACTCACTTCCACTGCCTTGCTAACTTGAATGTCAGAAATTATAATACCTGTACAAGTGTCATGGAAAAAAAAACTGTTGAGGTCTGATATCTTATGTAATATACAGTGTATATAGATGCAGGTGAAGTGTACTGTCAGTCCTGGCCTCCTCCTCCTTGGTTGGTCTAGTTACATCCAAACCTGTCAATCATTTTGGTCATCTAGCCTGATGCTGCATCATTCTGATAAAGAATAATCAGCTGTTAAATCAGATATACTAGGGTGGCTGTGGGTTGTCTATTGATCACAAGGTTCTTTGTTTGATCCCCGGCACCTTCTGTTGACGCGCCGCTGGCCTTGCATGTCAGTTTTGCCGCTGCTTTATGAGAAAGTTTGTTAGGCCTCAGGGATAAACATTTTGGTGAGCAACGTCGAATGTAAACATAACTTTTACTTGTTTACAAGAACACTTGTAACAAGCCTGTAACTAAACTGAACCACCTGTAACCTAAAATAAAACTGCAGATAAGCAATACCGGTTGTTTTTTTCCGATTGCTAAATGATAGTGGGAACAACTGGAGGCACATTTGCAAAACTCTAACCACAGTCTGCACAGCAGCAGTTCATGTGGACCAAACTCTGCTGTCTGTCAAAACTGACAGGTTGGCGGAGGGAAAAGAGAGTGCTGGCGCGTGGAGGAAGACCTAGAAGAAGACAAAAAGCTGTATGATTTTCATTCCTTCATGTTTACCTAAAAAAAATGGTAAAAAAATGTCATATGAAAGATTTTCGCTATTTGCTTTAAAGTGCTCACATTATGCTCATTTTCAGGTTCATAATTGTATTTAGAGGTTGTATCAGAACAGGTTTACGTGGTTTCATTTTCAAAAAACACCATATATTTGTTGTACTGCACATTGCTGCATCTCCTCTTTTCACCCTGTGTGTTGAGCTCTCTGTTTTAGCTACAGAGTGAGACATCTCACTTCTGTTCCATCTTTGTTGGGTCGCACATGCTCAGTAGCTAGCTAAGCACTGCTAGCTAATCAGAAGCAGAGTGTGAGGGCGTGTCCTGACAGTACCTAGGTAAGGACTACTAGCCAGTCAGAAGCAGAGTATGAGGGCGTGTCCTGACAGTAGCTAGGTAAGGACTACTAGCCAGTCAGAAGCAGAGTATGAGGCGTGCCATGCTAGCAGCTAGGCGAGCATTATAACGTGTGTTCCAAAGTGACCACGTGTGTCTCTGAAGTAAAGGCTGGACTACAACAGAGCTGTTTGGAGCAGTTTGTGAACAGTGTTTTCTGTTGGAGATGGTAAGTCCCTTTGGGGACATGCCTGCAGAGCTGTAGGTGAGAGCAGGTACACCAGAATATCTGTCGGAGCCGGCACTGTGGTGGCCTGCAGAGGCACAGAGATGACTTCTCTGCTGCAGAAACTCTTCCTCCGCTTTCTCTTTCGAAAGAAAAGAAGATGATGCATCTTTTTGTTGTTACACAAGTAAAGCAGGCGAGATGCAGTGTCCTGAAAAGGACTTAATAGCATGACATGGAAAACACTGGCAGGGTTATGACTGGTCAGTGCAGATTGTATTATGCCGATGGATGAAATGTTTATCATAAAGGACATCAGAGGAAGAACTATAGTTTTATTATTTTTTTTCAAAAGTATGTCTTCAGTGAATAAAACAAAGGTTTTAAAAAGTCACATTTCCAGGATGATTTTGTCGCCCTGCTCTGAAGGGAGAAGCTGACCTAGGCAGTCTTCATTCTCCCCTCTGATGTGAGAAGTAGCACCTTTCAGTGCTTCTCTTTTCTCGTTAGCAGGTCAGGGGTTGAGAAGTGGTTCCTCCAGAAATGAAACTGCTCTCGGAGCTATCTGTTAGCTGTCTGGAAATTTGGAGCACACTCGCTTATTTTAAGTTTATCTAACTTTACAAAGAATTTCATGGAACAGCAGGGAAATTATCCCAGTAGTATTTGTGGCTCTTCTTTTTATTTTTTTAAATAGTTTTATAAAACCCGGACGGAGTCAATGCTCTACGGGTGGCTCTGTCGGTCTGTTAGTTGCTGTAAGTTGGTCGGGCGCTCCTTCACATTGGTCCAGACTGAAATATCTCAAAATATGTGAAACCAACTACTGTAGTGCTGCAGATAACGGTTATTTTCATTGTTGATTTAATCTGATAATCTGCGACTATAAAGTGTCAAAACCCCCCTACCTTCCCCACACTCACAGAAGAAAGAGAAAGGTCATCCTCCCCCTCATATTGCACTTAATTCTACCCAGATTGCACATTTACCATTAAATCATGCTGGGATCAATAACTTATGTATTACACAACTGCACAATACCATATCAAATGAAAAATATTGCACCAGTGCCCTACCAGATATTGCACATCCTACATCCATAATGGAGAGTACCACAAATATTACCTATGCTTAAACTCAGCACACACACACACACACACACACACACACACACCGTATCTCTTATTATTCAGTAGTTGCTGATTATCTTTTTAGTTTGACTATTGGCGACATCCTGGCATTTTTATTAAACATTTTGTTTAGGAGCAAGTTACAGAATAAATGTGTTGTGGCACTTTAAGGAACATTGCACCTGCATGTTGGTAGTTTTGGTCCAAAGCCTTTCAGACGTGTGTTGGCTTGACAGTATGGACAGGAAAATATAATCCTTACCGTCACATGATGGAGGTTGTTTTCATAGGCGTGCTCTTGTTACTCAGCTTCTGTGCGGGTGTTTTTTTCTGTAATTGAATCAGGGTTGGAATGACCTTTTTTTGTCCAAATGCGGCCATGCTGTTGTTTTTTTCCCTCTGTGGTCTCAATCAGAGAGCTCTACAGTGAATTTCTGACACTAAATGCTCAGAGAACAACCTGTTGAGGTGAGTGTGGTCTGCTGAAATTAAGGAAATGAGTGGTTCTGCATTTCACATATTTTTGTGTTCTCTTTTGTTCGTTCCCCCACAATAACTTGACCAACTACTTTTTCTTTTACAAAAGAAACAGTTGTAAGTGATGAACATTTGTTTTTTGTGGCAATTTAGGACATGAACATTTTGTTTGACTGAGTGTAGATATACACTTTCTCGCCCCTATTAACTTTAAAGCTGGCCTAAGCAGTTTTTTTTTTTTTTTTTTCCTGCGCCGTTCGGCAAAAACTTCCATAATAACTTTTCAGCATATTGCAATTCAAGTGGTCTGAGAGAGAACTAGACTTCAGCACCTCCTCCTGGCTCTGTTTTTAAAGCAACACTAGGTAACATTATGCAAGTTTGCCTTATTGGGTAGTTCAAATGAACTGGACAATGTAATGTAGGGGGACCGAAGCGGGAAAAGTTACCTTGTGTTGCTTTAAAGCAGGGGTCTTCAATGTTTTTTAAACCAAGGACCCCTTAACTGAAAGAGAGATGGAGCAGGGACCCCCTACTATATATATTGTATAGAATGAAGTTGCATACTAGACTCTACCTACAATAACGTGTAGGGCGGCCTAAAGCCTTTATACATACCTTTTTTAGTGCATAGAACACTTAGCTATTAAATAATGTTGGCATTATTTTATAAATCATGTTTTAATGTTACACATACATGTGGCACAGTGAGTCCTTAGGATGAACTGTATATGTGGATAGATACCAGCTAATCCCTTGACTTCAGTTTGGAAGGAGACCCAGCAGTTCACACGGAGCAGCCGTGTTGTTTCCTCATCCCACAGGCTGTATTATATAGTGATGATGTAGGTCGAGTCAGATTAACCCACGCGGTCCCTGCAGGTTTCTGAGGAAAAGGATTTAGAGACCGGCTGCAAGATGTTTCCTGAAACTGGTGGTGTTTCCCCAGCTCAAGTACTGAAACTGATCACATGTAAATGTGTTCTTGTAAATACACATTCCCTGCTGTAGTAGTAAATCTGAATGAGGGCCAACTTCCAGTAAGTGTTTTTTAACATTTAACATTTTCAGTGGCTAGAAATGGTGATAGGTGTAAACCGAGCCCTGGGTATCCTGCTCCGCCTTTGAGAAAGTGAAAGCTCAGATGAGCCGATCTGGAATCTTGCTCCTTATGAGGTCATAAAGAGGAAGGTTACCTCCCCTTTCTCTGCTTTGCCCGCCCAGAGAATTTGGCCAACCCATGAGAGAGAGACATCATGGCTTTCAAACGAGCAAAGTGACAGTTGGTCAAGGCCACACCTCCACCTTGCCCCCCCCCCCCCCCCCCCCCCCCCCTCCTCCTTTAACATTATCATTATCAGTGGAGGTTTCAAATCTTATTTAACAATGAAACTCTTAATTCCCTATTATTATTTTCCAAGAATAATCTATATTTTGTCATCATATAAAAGATTCTGATTTTGAAGTTATGCAATGCAAAGGCCCCGAACATGTTGTTATTGAATCCTCAACGTTCAAAACTGCTGCTTTCAAGGCTTTTCCCTGAGAGCAAAGCATGTCTGGTGTTGCTGAAGAGCAAATATTTTGAGTTTGGACAGTCAAAGTCCTTTGACTCATTGTGTTCTGTTTTCACCCTGATGCAGTTTAGCGTTAAAAGATTGAAAGCTGGCAGGTTCAGACAGTGTGATTCAAGTACAGTTATTCATCAGAAGTGTTGATAAGGAGATATTATTCTTATCTGTTCTTCTTTAAATCTAATTCCAGGTAGCTTGCATTAAGGTGTTTGTTGTTCAAGTCCTAAATGTGGCTTCCTAAAACCTGTAGAGAAAGCATAAAGGACTGAAGCTAACTTTATATTTTCCCTGGGATTTCCACTGCACCACTTACTGTACACTTCCCACAGTAAGTGTACAGTTGTGGAGCTGAGGCCTCTGTAATCCTATACCGAGTTGGCCTCCTCATATAGTGAGAGACCATTGTCCAGGACCTGAACCAGGTTATGTGGGGCAGTTCAGTGCTTCCATGTGACGGAAGAAAACCACATGGATTTCTTTTCAAGGCAAACAACCAGAGCAGAAATAACAGATGTTGTTCTCCTACGCCACCCACTTGAGGGCACTTTTGTCCTACTTTTTGGTGAAATGGATTTACTAAAATAGTTTTCTCAGTCCACGGCCCAGTGTATGCCAGTGTTTGACATTAATCCCTCGACCCTTTACTGACCACATTTTCCGAGTTAAAGCAGTCAGGAACGGAGCAGACTGTTGAACTCAAATGGCAGTAAAGTTGTAGATTTACAGTTAGATCAGATTTAGAGTTTGGCCTGATAACATGGTAGTTTCCTCTATCTTTTCTCTGTGATTGTTACAATAAAACAACCATTTATAAAGAATATGATTTATTTATTTTTATGTTTTTTGGGGGGCATTTCTGCCTTTTTTAATGGACAGGACAGCTAGGTGAGAAAGGGGGGGGGGGGGTGGCATGGACTCGAACTCTGGACCTCTGCATCGAGGCATAAACCTCCTATGTTTATGTGTGCCTGCTCTACCCACTGAGCCAACTCGGCCACATAAAGAATATTATTTTACATTTGTTCAGAATCCTGTTTCAGTCAAATGAAAAGGCACTAAGCTGAAAAGCAGAAGTGTCTGTGAAACCTTCACATCACTGCCAGGTGTGACTCAACGGCTCTGTGTTGCACGTAAAGGAAATACCACACATACCTACAGCATGGTAACACATGTACACTAAACTAGAAGGGCACTATTTTTAACTATTCCATGAATGCAGCTAGTACTGAACGCAGTGTTTCCCCTAGGATTTCTTTTAGCTGTGGGGGCAGGTATGTCAACAACCCCCAACCAATTATTCTAAGCAGACACTCCGGGGGCTGGACTTTCAAATAAATAAAATAAAATTAATGTATACCTCATACGCCTATTCTTGTTCAAAATGTTCACTTCCTTACTGAATTAACGCTATTTTTTTACATACAGTACATTAGTGTGAGCAAACTCCTCAAAAACATGGAAACTCCATAATGATAACTGGCTCTTTAACTAGAAAAAGTTCTCAGACTAGGAGGCAGTTCACTGAGTGATGGTTAAAGTCTGTGATTGGAAACATGGTTGTAGTATGCAGCGTCCTGATTGGTGGAAAATGCTTGCAGAAAGAAAGGCTGTTGTCAGGTAAAAATGTCACAGTCAAAGAGGCTGAAGGGAAAATTGACGTGGAAAAGCCGCTTTAATGATGAATGGACTGATAAGCAGGCCACCATTCATACTGTATGCCACATTTGCAATGAAACGATGCTGTTGCAAAATAATACAACCAACATGTCTGTCTGTCGCTCTGTCGCGCAGGCAAGAATCCCGGCATGTGAATAGAGATGCAAATACAGGGGGCTGGGTTTGTGCTCTACCTGTGAAGCGCGTGTCCGCGCTATTCTCCGACAATCACTGGTGATAGACCGGCGTTTTGTACGTTGATACCGTGGCGTGGCAGCAGAAATTTAACTGTGGCGGTGCGCCACTTGCCTGTCACCATAGGGGAAACACCGCTGAGCGATTAATCAAGATTTGAAAGAATGGATTCGAAGACTGCGATTAATCGAATGTGAATATTTAGTTCAATGTTTGGTGTAACATTTGGTTTAACATTTTGTATTCCTCTTTTTATTATTACATTTACTGTTTTTTTTCATGAGATAAATGCTGGAATAATGTTACATATCACAGACAGTGATTGTAGAAGGTGCAATATGTACAATATGTAGATGCTGCTGTTGAGCTGAGGCATATTAGAAATGTCAGTTTACAGGAAAGTACTGATATTTTATTTGAAATGTTTTTTTTATCATGATGACTTTAGCTTTTGTGATAAATGTGCTGTTTGACTGTTCAATGGCCTTGGCCAAGGCTACACATCTGGCCAGTTGTTTTACCGTAATCCTTCTGTCAGCAGAAAAGGTTGCCAGATCTTATAAAACTTTCTGGTTGATGTTTAGCTATTTGAGTTTGAGGTGTGCCATCACAACCAGCAGCCACATTTATGGGATGGAGGCAAGCCTTCTGATGCATACCATTATTTCAGAAACAGTAGAAAGTCAGCTTCAGGTAAAGACTTTATTTTGCGAGAATAATTTTTCACATTGTTCTGTTAAATAAATGATCTCCTGTGACATTTGCCCCCCCCCCAGTCTACCTGTTCCTGGGTCTGATGATGATGTACCTCCTGCTGCGCACCTTCCACAAAATGGCCGACCTGCACGGCCTGACCACCTTCCTGCAGCTGCCGCACTGTGACGAGTCGGACCTGGAGGACGACAGGGAGCCCATCATGGAGGGCCAACCTGAAGATCAGGCGCCCTCTTACCAGACAGAAAAAGAGGCCAGCAAGCACCAGAAGCGGGGATCACAGCCCACTTACAACACCATCAACACAGGCTGAGCTGTGTGTGTGTGTGGGGTGGGGGGGGGGAAGAAGCAGCTCTACCTCTGGCACTCACACTGGTGGGCTGAATCTGAATTCTTGTCTTAATTTTTTTTTAACTTCTTGTCTTCTTTGGTCTCTTTGTTGAACGCATCCAGAGGCGACAGCGTCATCTAATGAGGAATTGAGATGAGTTTTAAGATTCAGCCTTTGTGAGAGGACCGCCGATAAGTTTGTGAGAAACACATATGAAAGGACTATCCTACCTTGACTACAGCAACCCGCCTGGACTAAAAGATATCATAACGGATAACGCTGTGTTCGCCATACTTGGCTGCTGTGTTTACAGCCTCGGGATAACACATGAAGGGCTCGACGCAAAAACTTTTGATACTTGGTTGGTTTTTAGATCACTATTGTCTTGCATGCATTTTTGTCAAGTTGCTTTGTGTCACCGGTCTGGGTTGCTACTTTAGGACTAAATACAATTGTATTTAATTATAATCATTAAATGTTGTTGCCTAACACAATCGAGGATGCACTTGCAACTTTCTACTGCAACTTTCAACTGAATTTGTTTTTATTTGGGTGCATTGTCCAGCTCCTTCACTTTATATTTCACACATCGTGGTCAAACCTCCTCCAAGCTATTGACCAGACCGTCCAATCATATTTAGAGACAGGATTGACTTCCGCTCACTTTTGCACCACTTGAATGCATCCACTTAAGCACGACTTATCACAACTGCAGTGAAACGACATGTGAAACTGTTAAAACTTTAGGTCACTTCCTTAAATAAAGGTCAAACATCCACCTACGCGGAGCATTTGAAACAGTGGGGAAGTTTACTACAACGTGTTTAATCAGATTTCCTGTGTGAAAGTATTGACTTTCCTGTGTCTGGGTCAGCCTTGAAGAGTACAGAAACCACAGAGGAGCACGGTTTGCCTCAAGACATGGGCTGTCCTCCTTTTATGGTGCTGCCCCCTTGTGTGTACATGTATGTAGCGCAGCATGTTACTGCATCTCCAGAGCATAGACTGTAAAAAGCTCCAGAGCCGTAATAAATAGGTTTAAAGGGTTGGAATAGAGGGATAATGGAGAAGGAGAAAAAGAAAAAATGTCGGTAAATAAAAAGTGATTTCAATTAAAAAATGTCATTGTTCTGTGTAATTTTTAGAGATCACGAGCACTTGAAATGCACTTTAATATTTTACCATCGAAGTTGTAATTGTATGAGAAGGCTAATTATATCCTGATACGGTAAATAAGTTGTCTCTGTCCATGTTGGTGTGTATGTTGTTTGTAGTTTAATATCAGTTTAACGTTTGTTTACAATGGACAAAAATAAATTAAAAAGACCTTTTTCCTGTACATTAGTTTGTTCTCATAATGCATGTCCTCCTCTACTTCTGAGATAAGTTTGTACCATAAACTTGAAATGTGCATGACTTGTGCAGTTTGAAAAGTCTGTTGAGCGTTGTGACAGACGTAGCGGTATGTGTTTTAGAGACATTTAGAACTTGAAACTGTCCATACGTGAAACCCAGCAAGAAAAGGTTCCTTGTTTTGTTCCTGAGAGCAGAATCCAACACTGGGTCTATTTCCAAGTCCCTTATAAAATGAGGTATGTATAGTATGATGTGGATATTTGGCTCAAGTGTCTGAGAACATTCAAGTATGTCTTTCAACAAAAAAAAAAATGAGGAGACAAAGTGATTGCTTTCTCATTTCTAGAGTGGAGTGACTGTAGGCAGCTGTCTCCAGGAGTCCACCGTCATAAAGGTACAGTATTTACGTAGTCCTCGTCTACTAGACCTCTGGCTGGAATAAGAACTAGATTATAAGTATTTCGTTCAGATTTATGTCACCAATAACTTACTGACATCCTGGATAGTCTTTGAGCGCTTAAATCCACATCTTATTATTTGTAAGTTTGTGAAGCAGGTGTGATCGTGACTAGGGCTGCAACTAACGATTATTTCCATAGTCGATTAATCTGTTGGTTTTCAGATATTCAGCTTACTGTCACAGAGAAGAAACTAGAACATATTCACATTTAAGAGGCTGGGATCAGAGAATGTTGTCTTAAAAAATTACTCAAAATAGTTGGAGAGTTGACAACTAATGGATTAAACGATTAATCGTTGCAGCTCTAATCGTGACGCCCACATTACCAAAAAGTCTTCTACAAGGTAGCATGTTGGCCTGGAGGTGGAGAGACTGATTTAAAACTGCAACATCTCTGGTTGGAGAGTTTCAGTCTGTTACCAATTGTAAGGAATGAAAATAGAAATACACAAACGGCATCGGATGGAAGGTAAACCCACACACAAGAAAAAATGCTGTTTGTTGTCAAATCTTACCTGTAATGTTACCACTACTTAATAAATAGAGGAAAATACAAACCACATGCTCACATGACTTAGAAATGCATATTAATAACAAAAGTGCAATAATTCCGATGTAAACCAGACCAAACATGTGAACCCCACTAAAACGAGCAGAACGTGACCTACTGATGAGTGAACAACTGTTCACTGTTCACTGTCCACCGCGACTGATCAATATAATTACATCTGTACAACAGAAGTTGTTGCGTAGTGGTTGTGAGTTGAGCTAATGTGACACCTACAGGGGCTCTGTATGGTCCCATTAAAACCCTTGACGATGTGTTGTATCCAACCACGGCACTGTAAAGGCTCTTTGAAGAAAAGAGTCTATTAAAAGACATGAAATACTCTTTTTGAGCCGGACTGTGCGTGTAGAAATTACAGAACATACCACGTGTTACTGTGTAATCATACTGTACCTCCAACTACTAGTTACTGAAATATAACTCGCCCAGTTAACAATAATCTTCAACAATTATACACTTAGACTTACATTTTCTTATTTGTTTGTATCTGAATAAAACACTGTGGATTTTTTCTGACTAGAAAGCACATTTTTCCTGTGTGCTCCTACCGTTTGAAATCCCGACCTGATCTCTTAGCACCCGATACCACCCCCGTTACAACTGACTGTTAATTATGAGGTTAAAGATTTCTTCACAGAAGTTTTGATCAATAGGTATATTGGTTCAACCGTTCTCCTTCAAACACCAGCCAAATCACATTCTCTCAGAACTCACGTTAACGTGTTACGCTGGAGTTTTTAAGGGATTTATCTCTCGAGTCGCCCAACGTTCAGTCCACTGCATGAATCGGCACTAGTACGTGACTGGCTGCTGCTTTTCTTTTTACTCCAGATAAACTGGGATGTTCAATGTGAACGCAGGATTACTGGAAGCTGTGATGCATTTGACAAATTTGAGGGCAACGCTGCTGAAGTAATTTCCTCTCCGTAGACAGTGATCACCTGTTCTACTTCTCATTTGCTGAATAAATCCTGTTTTCTAATCAGACACCTCCCTTCTGTTTATGGAGCTTATGGAGCCACATTCCCCGGGTTAAATGGAAGGGTGTCTTAGGCAAAAAAAAAAAAATCCATAAAAAAAGATCTCGAGAAAACAAACTTTGTTATGTCGAGATAACGAATTAATAAGTTGTTATCATGAGATAACAGTGCATACATTTTTTTTTTTTATCCATGGCTTCCGTAGTTTTTAACTGCATTAGATGAAACTACTTAAAACAGTCTATCTTACAACGATTTTTACAACTATGAAAATTCCTAACTTCCGTATGTACACCGGCGAACAGTGCATGCCAGCGGCACGCCGTTCTCTAGCTCCGTTCGTTTTGGTCCCAAATTCGAACTAAAATACTGCCGTTGACTAAAACATATGCTGACATTGTCGACCGTCAACAGACTGTCCTCCGCTCAAGACTGCTAGGCTAGCAGTGCTAGCCCGAATGCTAACGCGGGAAACAGCTAGCTAGCCTATGGATACATCAAAGTTTGCGACAGAGACTGAACCCATAGACTGAACCTTCCCTCGGTGATGTTTTAGACGAAATAAGGAACATGGACAACAAGGTGAGAGATTTTGGTAAACAACTTTAAGAAAGCTCTGACATGGGTGCCAGCATTATACAGCGAGTTGAGCTGAACTCAGTCGGACTCACTGAATGCACGTTCAAATTGAAGGCTACAGCTAATTCACCATGTGTTCTATACATCCATGGTATTATTATCTTATGATACATCCGATGGATGAATGTAGCTACAGCTACATACATTCATCCCTCGGATGTATCATAAGTATGCTGTAAAGCCTTTTACATGGACGCAACGTTAGCGCTTCCCCATACTGCCGGGGGCTCAAGCTAAATAATGGAGCTAGGTAGCTAGCTAACGTAGCTAATATCTTATGTGTCCCTAAGAGCCGATGTGGGTTTAGAGTTTAACACTTATCTTACGATACATCCGAGGGCTGTATGCTATAAAGCCTGTAACGTGGATGAGAGATAAAGCCATGGATGTTTTAAGAGAAGCTCTGTTCACGAAACTGTAGGTTCGCTGGCACGACATAATGATTACACCTACGTGACTACATTATTTACACAATTAAAATATTATTTTGCAATCAGTACAAACTGTATGGTCTTTTATTTCAGATGAATCCGTTCCACAAGCAAGGAAGCATTCCAGGACGGAGCGTGTGTCTGGAAGCCCTGTCTGGAAGTTTACATTTATGCATGCATTTAAGAAACAGTCATATTTCCTACCATGGAACTACTGACATTCAATCTGGTGCATATCACGTTACTGTTCTGATGATTTGTTTAGTTTTTAGCGATTGTCTAATGTATCAGCATAGGTTCATCTTTTGCAATTGCATGTACAAGAAACCTACCTAAATGACCTGACCAATATTTACATCTACTTTATTTTTAGATGAGTCAACACCACACAGGGAACCTGCTGGTAGCCCAGAGTTGGGGGGGGGTCTATTGTAACACAAGCTCGGCCTGCCACTTCATCTTGGGACCCAGTTGAAGGTACAGTTGCTTTGAATTTTCCATTTCCAATTAATACAATTTCATGACAAGGACCTTGAGAGTAACTCAACTGTTTTGTTGTTGTAAACAGGAGACCTCATCACACAGAGGGAGGTGGCTCAGCCATGGAGACAGAAATGAGAGGTAAGAAGACTCACTTAAGTTGTTTACATATGTAAGTATATCATGTATAACAACGAAAACCATACATTTTTCCATAGCCATGAGGACATCATTACCCGCATGGCACAACGGATGGACACATTTGAGGAAAAGATGGATGAGCTGCTCGTGCCCTTAAGGAGCTCCCAGTCCCCTCCCTCTGCTCCAGTCAATGACATGTTGCTGTCGCCCTGCTCGACAGTCACCGAGCTGCAGGAGTCTTGGTCAACAGGAGAGGAGGAACAAAATGGTATTTAAGTGCCCTAAGATTAACACTATATAATTGCATAACTTCAAATATCATTATAACTGAACTGACTTACCGTATCTTACAAAATGAGATTGTACAAGCTCCCCACTTTGTTCCACATGTATAATTTGTATTTCTATATGTTTTTCAAAAGCAACTTTTCCTGGCAACGCTTGGAGGTCCGACCTCAGGCTCTACAGTCCGGCGTATGCTACGGCGAGTGGCAACCAACGATGTGCTGAAGCAGTATAGCCTGCGGGGAAGAAAGGCAAAGAAGGCCTTCCATGACCTGACTATATGCAGGGTTATAACAGGCACGTGCTATTTTATTGTTCACATCAGTATTATGCTTAGCTTGGCTGATAAGAAGTTTTAATTTGACTTGTAACTTTGCTTCATTTTGACTTCTACTCTAGCGGCCTCACAGAATAACTTCCCCACGCTGACTGTTTGTTTGTTTGTTTCTTTTTAGTCCAGCTGAGAGGGACTAAGCCATGGAGCTCTATTTTTGTTTTTTTCCATTCATCATTGTATTTTTTTGTATATATATATTTTTTTATTATATTTGCACACTACATTTCCAGGCTTGTTTATATTGTTTTGTATTTTTAATTTTATATTAAAGTTTTAAATCCGATCAAGTTTGCCTGTTCATTCATTCCTGCCAATATATAATAATTCATTCCTGCTCATGCACACAGTTATGTAAGGTTGCAACGTCAGGGGAACGTTAGGGTAACGTTATCTAAAGGTTACAACGTTAGGGGAACGTTATCTAAAGGTTGCAACGTTAGGGTAACGCTAATGTAACGTTATCTAAAGGTTACAACGTTAGGGTAACGTTATCTAAAGGTTACAACGTTAGGGTAACGTTATCTAAAGGTTACAACGTTAGGGTAACGTTATCTAAAGGTTACAACGTTGGGTAACGTTATCTAAAGGTTGCAACGTTAGGCAAACGTTAGGGTAACGTTATCTAAAGGTTACAACGTTAGGCGAACGTTCGACCAAACCAAAAACTAACGTTTACAAAACGTTCACAAAACTTGTCGTGGGGACCAAAAACTAACCACAGACTAACCAAAAACTAACCTTCAGGGAAAGTTTCCGCAACCAAAAACAAACGTTACCAAAACGTTTTGGGAACCGAAAATTGTTAGCTGGGCTAACGGCTCTAACGTTACTTTAAACCATGACATGGCATACTTTAACTAATATTGTACTTTAACTAATATTGTTATTTGTCAGATGAGCACCAACTTCCACATGCGAAAACGTCGACATATTTGTATTAACGTTACGTTAAGATGAAATAGTGCTTACCGTGAGGTTTTGACAGCAGCAACGAAGCAGTCTCCCCAGCTAACAATTTTTGGTTCCCAAAACGTTTTGGTAACGTTTGTTATTGGTTGCGGAAACGTTCCCTAAAGGTTAGTTTTTGGTTGCGGAAACGTTCCCTGAAGGTTAGTTTTTGGTTAGTCTGTGGTTAGTTTTTGGTCCCCACGGCAAGTTTTGTTAACGTTTTGTAAACGTTAGTTATGATACATCCGAGGGATGAATGTATGTAGCTGTAGCTACATTCATCCCTCGGATGTATCATAACATAATAATACCATGGATGTATTAATAGAACACATGGTGAATTAGCTGCAGCCTCCAATTTGAACGTGCATTCAGTGAGTCCAACTGAGTTCAGCTCGACTCGCTGTATAACGCTGGCACCCATGGCAGAGCTTTCTTAAAGTTGTTTACCAAAATCTCTCACCTTGTTGTCAATGTTCCTTATGTCATCTAAAACATCACCGAGGGAAGGTTCAGTCTCTATCGCCAACTTTGATGTATCCATAGACTAGCTAGCTAGTTAGCTGTTTCCCGCGTTAGCATTCGGGCTAGCACTGCTAGCCTAGCAGTCTTGAGCGGAGGACAGTCTGTTGACGGTCGACAATGTCTTTCTTGGCATCTTTGTCCTACCTTGCGTTATAACACCGCCGGTGAGGTGTAGTCAGCATATGTTTTAGTCAATGGCAGTATTTTAGTTCGAATTTGGGACCAAAACGAACGGAGCTAGAGAACGGCGTGCCGCTGGCGTGGCGTGCACTGTTCGCCGGTGTACATACGGAAGTTAGGACAGACCTTCGGTCACCTGAAAGCAGACAGCCTTCCCCCTACTGGCGCGGGGGTGTAACGGTTGGTTTTGTACACTGAACCGAGCCTGTTAGAAGTGAAATGAAGAGGTGAATTTTCATAGTTGTGAAAATCGTTAGACTGTTGTTTTAAGTAGTTTCGTCTAATGCAGTTAAAAACTACGGAAGCCATGGATTTAATTTTAAAAAATAAAATAATGTATGCACTGTTATCTCGTGGTAACGACTTATTAATTCGTTATCTCGATATAATAAAGTTTGTTTTCTCAAGATTTTGTTTTTGTTTTCTCCAAATTTCTTTTTTTTGTTTTCTCAAGATTTTTTTTTATGGATTTGTTTTTGTTTGTTTTTTTGCCTAAGACACCCTTCCATTTAACCCGGGGAATGTGGCTCCATAAGCGGATAGAAATCTGCCGTTTCTCCCTCTACTTCTCCGGTCAAATACTTGGAAAAAAATCCCACTATGACACCCTTCCATTTAACCCGAGGAAGAGGCTCCATGAGCGGATAGAGGTCTGCCGTTTCTTCCTCCTCTTCTCCGGTCAAATACTCGGGAAAAATCCCTCTAAAACAGCCTTCAATTTAACCTGGAGAAGAGGAGGGAGATACGGCAGACCTCTATCCGCCCATGGAGCACATTCCCCGGGTTAAATGGGGTGTCTCTTAGGCAAAAAAATAAAAAAAATCTTGAAAAAACAAAATCTCGAGAAAACAAACTTTGTTATATCGAGATAACTAATCAATAAGTCGTTATCATTAGATAACAGTGCATAAAAAAAACCCACAAAACTATTGTTTTTTAGCAAAATTGATATCAGCCTAAACATACATATATTTTCTTGCTATGCTGTTTATCTTACTTAGCTACATTTTATAAGACCAGTCATTTGGAGCTGGTTTGAATAAACAATTTCAAAACCGCACTCAGAACAACCAAAAACAACTAAACGGTAACGTTGTGTGGAGGTTACAGCGCAACCACAGGATAACGTTTCAGTTGGTTGGTTTCTGTCACTGCACGATCTGAGTCTCAACGCGATCTGAGTCGCGTCGAGTTGCGCATGCTCAGATTTAAACAATTTACGGCATAACGACAATAACGGAAGATGGGAACAGCAATAATCGAAGATATGGAAGATGGAAATGACAGTAATGTATTATTTAACGTAACGCATCACATGTTCACGGCATTATCCCTCACGTCAGTTAATAAAAAATAAAAAAGTCAAAATGGAGTTACATG